>OX155902.1:58223644-58280963 GCA_944588485.1 Phosphuga atrata | reverse complement strand
GTCTTGTCTGTCTAGTCTTGTCTGTCTAGTCTTGTCTGTCTAGTCTTTTCTGCCTAGTCTTGTCTGTCTAGTCTTGTCTGTCTAGTCTTATCTGTCTAGTCTTGTCTGTCCAGTCGTTTCTGTTTAGTTTAGTCTATATAGTATATAATGAAATAACTATTAGATTATTAGTAGGCGACAGAGCGTTGTCGAGCAATGACCTTGGGAGGTTTGTTGTTTCAGCGAGTCCGGAAAATGAGATAGCGAGCGAGCGTAATAAAAACTGTTTGCGAAAAATGGCGAGCTTATCGGCGAAAAAATGCGCAAATGCGCACATACGTCTGGAAATATCAATCGGCTCTAACCTTGACTCGCTATCAATAAAGTTAAATATTGTTTATATAAACAGGTGCGTGCTCGTCGGTTTAACTCGACTCTCCCCTCCCCCATCGATCACTCCATTTATTAATAAAAAATTATTACATTTTCCAAATGCATAAACATGATTAGACAAGCAAGACTAGACAAGAGAATTGTTTGTAATGTAGAAATTGTAATGACTCAGATAAATTTGCAATAGCTTTAAACTTGGCAAAGTTCTGCTAATTTTGCAAATTAGTGTAGATTGTATGTTGTACTTTTGGAGGCGACGACTTGTACTGCGACCTTCGTAGATCTATTGAGGGTGGGTTCATTGAGGGTTAGAGGAAGAAGGTGGGGTACACCCTCTTCCTATAAACGTTGATATACTTACCCATTTAGAGCGCTTCCTCTAGTAGTCCTGATTCCTTTTGGAATTTCAGGATCTGGCTGAGATTTCCTGTTTCGGAGCCTCTTTCGGAGTCGACTTTAGCTCGGCTGTCGTTGCAGCCATAATGTCCTCTCTTGTCAGAGGACTGCAACTCTTCTCCTCAAATTAGTGCAGAAACTAGATTAGAATGAGAAAGTTTTGTTGCAAAAATTAGCAATCTATTTTGTCTAATAACCAAAATATGAATTAGTCTAAATTGATTCAAAATGAAAAAGTTTGTTAATTAAATTAGCGATATCTTAAAAACGCGTAGGTGGTTGCAAATTTTGAAAATTTCCGTTGAAACTAGATTAAATTGGTGAAGATTTGCTGCGAAATTTATCAGTCTACCTTGCAAAATCACCAAGGCATGAATTAGTCAAAATTGATTGTACGTGGTCTGTTAGAAAAGTATCCGACCTTTAGCCGGGAAAAAAAAACTGGCATACCTGGAGCGTTGGAAACCTAATCACCCTCAAAGTAGTCTCCTTGGGACTCCACACACTTCTATCAGCGGTGCCGCCATTTTTGGAAGCATTCCGAAAAAGCCTCTTTCGGAGGCGACCTTAGCTCGGCGGTCGTTGCAGCCATAATGTCCTCTCTTGTCTGAAATCGCGTTGCTTTTAATGCCCTCTTGACTTTGGGGAATAGCCGGAAGTCACAGGGGGCCATATCAGGAGAGTAAGGAGCCTGTCGAACCAGAGGAGTCTGCTTTTTCGCCAAATAATTGTGAACCAAGTGCGAAGAATGTGCTGGAGCATTGTCGTAATGGAGTTGCCAATTTCCTGATGACCACAACTCCAGTCGCTTGCGCCGCATAGCATCACGCAGGCGACGTAGGACATCTCTCATTTCAGTTGTCGTCATTTTACTTGCATTGAAAAACCGACGAGAGCACTATATACTACGAAAACTGCTCGACAGTAACTGACGCCATCTACAGGAAAAAATTAACGCATGCGCACGAAGGTACAAGGTCGGCTCATGCAAGCGCGCTTGATTCAAATCCATCAGGTTTTCAAAATAAAAAATAAGATCGGATACTTTTCTAACAGACCACGTATTATAGAAATTTTTATGAAAAGTGCATCAAATAAATTGGCAATATCTTAAAAATCAGTACGTTTTTGTAAACTTCGGAATTTGCTGTAGAAACTGGATTAAATTGGTGAAATTTTGTTGCTAAAATTATCAGTCTACCTTGCAAAGTAACCTAGAGATGGCTTAGTCAAAATTGATTGTAGCCGAGATGTTGTTGTGAAAAAGTGCATCAAATAAATTGGCAATAACTTAAAAACTAGTAAGCATTTATAAATTTTGGAAATTGCTGTTGAAACTAGATTAAATTGGTGAAATATTGTTGCTAAATTTATCAGTCTACCTTGCAAAATAATCGAGGCATGGGTTAGTCAAAATTAATTGTGGGCGAAAGGTTGTTATGAAAAATTGCATCAGGTAATTTGGCATTAACTCAAAAACTTGTAAGATTTTGCTAATTTTGAAACATGATTTTGAAACTAGATTAAATTTGTGGAATTTTGTTGCAAAATTTATCGGTCTGCCTTGCAAAATAACCGAGACATGAGTTAGTCAAATTCATTGTAGCCGAGAGTTTGTCATGAAAAATTGCATCAAGTAATTTGGCATGAACTCAAAAACTTGCAAGATTTTGCTAATTTTGTAAACTGCGATTAGAACTGAATTAAATTAACGAAAATATGTTGCAAAATTTACCAGCGCACCTTTAAAGATGACAGAGAAATGAATTAAACAAGATCGGTATTTAAAACTGTATTAGGTAAATTGGCAAAGTTCCAACATTTTGTTAATAGAACTTTCCATAAAAAATGTATGCGCATGCGTCAAATGTCGCCATGTTTTCGGGCACTTTTCTTGACGTATAACCAGTGAAAAGTTTTTGTTGTGCTCATGTGTCAATTTCCGCCATGTTACACGTCAAAAAGTGCCCGAACTTTTTGACGTATAACTAAATAAGTGCCCGAAACTTTCATATTCTCGCCTTTAAAACAAAGCGGACGCGCATGCGCTTAACTAACCGTAAAAAGAATATTTTCATTGTTCTATTGCAGGAGTGGCTAACCTTTTTCCGGCCGCGTGCCATTTTTTTTTTAATTTTCACGTTTTGAAATGCTGACGTGCCGATCTACTTTTACCATGTGGTAGTGAAAATCAGTTACCGCATAAGCGTGAATATTTGGCGTGTTTTTGTACGCCTTTTGAAATTACGGGCAAACCAATTGACAGATTTTGATAAAACGTGTTGCCATTTGATATTCTTAGGAGATCTCACATATTCCTAAATTTCAAAATTGTAGCTTTGTAAATACGGCTTTCGTGAATTTTTGAATTTTGTATTTTTTTGTGCGTCTTTTGCAATTACGGACAAACCAATTGACGGATTTTGATGAAACTAGGTATGAATTGATATACTTTCAAGATATCACAAATTACCAAATTTGAAATTTGTAGCGTTGTAAATACGGCTCTGGTGAAATTTGGAAATTTCTGTGCACTTTTTGCAATTACACGCAAACCAATGCACGGATTTTGATGAAACGTGATATGATTTAATATTCTTATGAGGTCCCACAAATTGGCAAATTTCAAAATTGTAGCTTTGTAAATACGGGTTTTGTGAATTTTTTAAATTTGTAAATCTTTGTGCGCCTTTTTCAATTACGGACAAACCAGTCGACGGATTTTAATGAACCTTGGCAAGAATTAATATTCTTACAAGATATCTCAAATTACCAAATTTGAAATTTGTAGCTTTGTAAATACGGCTCTGGTGAAATTTGGAAATTTCTGTGCACCTTTTACAATTACATGCAAACCAATGCCCGGATTTTGATGAAACGTGATATGATTTGATATTCTTACGAGGTCCCACAAATTGCCAAATTTCAAAATTGTAGCTTTGTAAATACGGCTTATGTGAATTTTTGAAATTTTTGTGCGTCTTCTTAAATTACGGGCAAACCAATCTACAGATTTTATTAAAACTTGTTACGATTTGATATTCTTACGAGATCTGACAAATTACCCAAATTTCAAAATTGTAGCTTTGTAAATACGGCTTTCATGAATTTTTGAAATTCTTAATTTTTTGTGCGACTTTTGCAATTACGGACAAACCAACCGTCGGATTTTGATGAAACTTTGTACGAATTGATATTCTTACAAGATATCACAATTCACCAAATTTGAAAATATTAGCTTTGTAACTACGACTTTGGTGAAGTTTGGAAATTTTTTCCACCTTTTGCAATTATAGGCAAACCAATCCATGGATTTTGATGATACGTGAAGTGATTTGATATTCCTACGATGTCCCACAAATTGGCAAATTTCAAAATTCTAGCTTTGTAAATACGGTTTTTGTGAATTTTTTTAGTTTGTAAATTTTTGTGAGTCTTTTGCAATTACAGACAAACCAATAGACGGATTTTGATGAAACTTGGTATAATTTGATATTCTTGCGAAATCTCACAAATTACCAAATTTCAAAATTGTAGCTTTGTAAATACGGCTTTTGGGAATTTTGGAAATTTTTGTGCGCCTTTTGCAATTACTGGCAAATCAATCGACGGATTTCGATGAAATGTAGTATGATTTGTTATTCTTACGAGGTCCCATAAATTGCCAAATTTAGAAATTGTAGCTTTGTAAATACGGTTTTTGTGAATTTTGTAAATTTTAAATTTTTTTTGCGCGTTTTGCAATCACGGACAAAACTGTCGACGGATTTTGATGAAACTTACTATGATTTGATATTCTTGCGAGATCTCACAAATTTCAAAATTATAGCTTTGTAAATACGGCTTTCGTGAATTTTTCAAATTTTTGTGCACCTATTGCAATTACATTTTCAATTGCGATTTTGATGAAAGATGATATGATTTGATATTCTTACGAGGTCCCATAAATTGCCAAATTTCAATATTGTAGCTTTGTAAATACGGCTTTTGTGAATTTTTGAAATTTTTGTGCGCCTTTTGAAATTTTTGTGCGCCTTTTGAAATTACGTGCAAACCAATCGACGGATTTTGATAAAACGTGGTATCATTTGATATTCTTACAAGATCTCACAAATTCCCAAATTTAAAAATTCTAGCTTTGTAAATACGGCTTTCATGAATTTTTGAAATTTGTAAATTTTGTGGCGTCTTTAGCAATTACGGACAAACCAATCAACGGATTTTGATGAAACTTAGTATGAGTTGATACTCTTACAAGATATCACAAATTCCCAAATTTCAAAATTGTAGCTTTGTAAATACGGCTTTTGTGATTTTTTAAAATTTGAAATTTTTTTTGCGCGTTTTGCAATCACGGACAAACCTTTCTACGGATTTTGATGAAACTTGGTATGATTTGATATTCTTGCGAAATCTCACAAATTGCCAAATTTCAAAATTGTAGCTTTGCAAATACGGCGTTGGTGAATTTTGGAAATTTTTGAGCGCCTTTTGAAATTACGGGCAAACCAATCGACGAATTTTGATAAAACGTGGTATGATTTGATATTCTTACGAGATCTCACAAATTTAAAAGTGTAGGGTTGTAAATACGGCTTTGGTGAATTTTTTAAATTTGAAAATTTTTGTGTGCCTTTTCCAAATACGGGCAAACCAATCGACGGATTTTGAACACGTCTGATATTTTACACCGTTGATGTTGCACAAAAGTAGATTGAGAAACTTATTTATTTTAGAAAAGATAGTTTAGCAAGTAGTTTAGTTTAGCAAGAAGTTTAGAAGGCATGCGTGAGTAATAGTTCGCGTGCCAATAAAATTATCCTACGTGTCAGCTGTGGCACGCGTGCCATAGGTTCCACCACTGCTCTATAATAATTATATATAATTAATAATTCTATCTCTAAACTCTCTCAAATCTCTAATATAAATTAATCTCAAAACTAGACGGAATCGCCAAAAATCTAAATATTCATTGTAAAGCTCGAACAAACGAGGAAGTTTCAACTGATCACTTTTCCCAATCCCAATTGCATAAACCATAAAAACCTGTTACGACACGTCTGCGAAAGTGATACTCCGACTTTTTCTGCAACTTCTCGAGAAAACTCCTCAATTTCTCTCGCGCCTAGCAAACTCTTTCCACCGTTACGTCACCCATTAACACAATAATCCAGCGACTAATGACGCAATTACTAAAACAACTTTAAATCTAAACTTCCGCACAAAACAAGATTAAATTTAACAATGTTTTTCCAATACTAAGCAGAATAAACTACGTTGTCTTCTTAGTCTAATCTAGATTATAGAAGACTTAAGATAATCTTATAAACTTAATAAAGTCGGAACACAGTCTGTATATATAAATATGTATATTCAAAGTTTCCGGAACTCTATAATAGAACATTAATTACAGATTGTAGTCTACATACAACTTTAATCTAAAGAGCATTGATTGTAGTCTGTAATCTACAATCTATAATTTAGTCTAATCTATCCAGATTCATGTTTACACACTACTCTAATCGATAGATCATTGATTATAGACCAGGGGTGGCGAACCTTTTTCAGGCCGCGTGCCTTTTTTTAAATTTTCACATTTTGAAATGCTGACGCGCCAAGTCTACTTTCACAATGTGATAGTGAAAATCAGTTACCGTATTAGTGTGAATATTTGACGTGTCTTGTGCGCCTTTTGAAATTACGGGTAAACCAATCGACGGATTTTGATGAAACTGGGTATGAATTGATATTCTTACCAGACGTCAGAAAATACAAAATTTGAAAATTGTAGCTTTGTAAATACGGCTTTGGTAAAATTTGAAAATGTTTGTGTGCATTTGCAATTACAGGCAAACCAATCCACAGATTTTGATGAAATGTAGTATGATTCTATATTCTTACGAGGTCCCACCAATTGCCAAATTTCAAAATTGTAGCTTTGTAAATACGGCTTTTGTGAATTTTTAAAATTTTTAAATTTCAGTTCGCCTTTTGCAATTACGGACACACGAATTGACGGATTTTGATGAAACTTGGTATGATTTGATATTCTGATGAGATCTCACCAATTTGAAGATTGCAGCTTTGTAAATACGGCTTTTGTGATTTTTTGAAATTTGTAAATTTAGGTGCGCCTTTTGCAATAACGGACAAACCAATCGACGGCTTTTGATGAAACTTGGTATGATTTGATATTCTTGCGAAATATCACAAATTGCTAAATATCAAAATTGTAGCTTTGTAAATACGGCTTTGGTAAAATTTGGAAATTTTTGTGTGCTTTTGCAATTACAGGCAAACCAATCCACAGATTTCGATGAAACATAGTATGATTTTATATTCTTACGAGGTCCCACCAATTGCCAAATTTCGAAATTGTAGCTTTCTAAATACGGCTTTTGTGAATTTTTAAAATATGTAAATTTTTGTGCCCCTTTTGCAATTACGGACAAACCGATCGACGGATATTGATGAAACTTGGTATGATTTGATACTCTGGCAAAATCTCACAAATTGCCAAATTTCAAAATTTTAGCTTTGTAAATACGGCTTTCGTGAATTATGGAAATTTTTGTACGCCTTTTGAAATTACGGGCAAACCAATTGACGGCTTTTCATAGGACGTGGTATGATTTGATATTCTAATGAGTACTCACAAAGTCCCAAATTTGAAGATTGTAGCTTTGTAAATACGGCTTTTGTGATTTTTTGAAATTTGTAAATTTGGGTGCGCCCTTTGCATTTACGGACAAACCAATCGAAGGATTTTGATAAAACTTAGTATGATTTGATAATCTTGCGAGATCTCACAAACTGCCAAATTTCAAAATTGAAGCTTTTTAAATACGGCTCTCGTGAATTTTTGGAAATTTTTGTACGCCTTTTGAAATTACGGGCAAACCAATCTACGGATTTTTATAGAACGTGGTGTAATTTGATATTCTGACGAGATCTTACAAATTCCCAAATTTGAAGAATATAGCTTTGTAAATACGGCTTTTGTGATTTTTTTAAATTTGTAAATTTTGGTGCGTCTTTTGCAATTACGGACAAACCAATCGACGGATTTTGATAAATCTTGGTATGAATTGATATTCTTACAAGACGTCACAAAATACCAAATTTTAAAATTGTAGCTTTGTAAAAACGGCTTTGGTAAAATTTGGAAATTTTTGTGTGCTTTTTGCAATTACAGGCAAACCAATCCACAGATTTTGATGAAATGTAGTATGATTTTATATTCTTGCGAGGTCCCACCAATTGCCAAATTTCGAAATTGTAGCTTTGTAAATACGGCTTTTGTGATTTTTTGAAATTTGTAAATTTAGGTGCGCCTTTTGCAGTAACGGACAAACCAATCGACGGCTTTTGATGAAACTTGGTATGAATTGATATTCTTGCGAAATATCACAAATTGCGAAATATCAAAATTGTAGCTTTGTAAATACGGCTTTGGTAAAATTTGGAAATTTTTGTATGCTTTTGCAATTACAGGCAAACCAATTCACAGATTTCGATGAAATGTAGTATGATTTTAAATTCTTACGAGGTCCCACCAATTGCCAAATTTCAAAATTGTAGCTTTGTAAATACGGCTTTCGTGAATTATGGAAATTTTTGTACGCCTTTTGAAATTACGGGCAAACCAATCGACGGATTTTTATAGAACGTGGTATTATTTGATATTCTGACGAGATCTCACATATCTCCATATTTTAAGATTGTAGCTTTGTAAATACGGCTTTTGTGATTTTTTGAAATTTGTAAATTGTGGTGCGCCTTTCGCATTTACAGACAAACCAATCGACGGATTGTGATGAAACTTGGTATGATTTGGTATGATTTGATGATTGATTTGATTCTTGCGACATCTCACAAATTGCCAAATTTCAAAATTGTAGCTTTGTAAATACGGCTTTCGTGAATTTTGGAAATTTTTGTACGCCTCTTGAAATTACGGGCAAACCAATCGACGGATTTTAATAGAACGTGGTATTATTTGATATTCTGACGAGATCTCACATATCTCCA
Organism: Phosphuga atrata; assembly: GCA_944588485.1. Lineage (NCBI taxonomy): Eukaryota > Metazoa > Arthropoda > Insecta > Coleoptera > Silphidae > Phosphuga > Phosphuga atrata. The sequence goes on along the minus strand of OX155902.1, from coordinate 58,272,164 downwards.
TATTTTAAGATTGTAGCTTTGTAAATACGGCTTTTTTGATTTTTTTAAATTTGTAAATTTGGGTGCGCCTTTCGCATTTACAGACAAACCAATCGACGGATTATGATGAAACTTGGTATGATTTGGTATGATTTGATGATTGATTTGATTCTTGCGACATCTCACAAATTGCCAAATTTCAAAATTGTAGCTTTGTAAATACGGCTTTCGTGAATTTTGGAATTTTTTTTACTCCTTTTGAAGTTACGGGCAAACCAATCGACGGATTCTGATAGAACGTGGTATAATTTGATATTCTGGCGAGATCTCACAAATTCCCAAATTTGAAGATTGTAGCTTTGTAAATACGACTTTTGTAATTTTTTTTAATTTGAAAATTGTGGTGCGCCTTTTGCAATTACGGATAAACCAATCGACGGATATTCATGAAACTTGGTATGATTTTATATTCTTGCGAAATATCACAAATTCCCAAATTTCAAAATTGTAGCTTTGTAAATACGGCTTTGGTGAATTTTTTTAATTTGAAAATTGTTGTGCGCCTTTTGTAATTATGGACCAAAGTAGACTGAGAAACTTAAAAAATTATTTTAGAAAAGATAGTTTAACAAGTTTAGAAGGCATGCGTGAGAAGTAGTTCGCGTGCCAATAAAATTTTCTTACGTGTCAACTGTGACACGCGTGCCATAGGTTCGCCACCACTGTTCTAGACTGTAGCCTGTAGTTTATAATCTACGATCTAGTCTGATTTATCTAATCTATATAGATATCTTATTTCCTGTAGACTATTCGACGTCCTGTTTGCAAGTGATCAGATTTCATAGAAATTTTCTGACTCAAAATGAGATAACAGCGGAGATAACAAGCTTTAAAATAAATCTGTAAAACTACAAGGAATTCTAATAGAAAGCAAAAATAATTCGCGAATTTTGTTACTACTAGTACTCTAGTCTAGACAACTTTCCTTTGTATAAGATTCCATGTAGACGTAACTCAACCATCGAAAACTAAATAAAAGGATAAAATAAGATAACCGCTACATACTAGATACACGCCTGAAGGCAGGAATGATACCTAGTTAGTTCTAATCCTAGTCTAGTATAGATAAGTTTCTTTTGTGGTGACTATCTAGAAGTAACTAATTTGTCTAAAACTTTGGATAAAATGGGATAACGGCTTAATACTAGACACAAGCCTTAACGCGGACTTGAAACCGAAAGTATTAGAACTGTAATTATTTCTAAAGCTAGTCTAGTCTAGACAAATTTCCGTTGTGTATCGATGACCTTTTGCACGAAGATCAAAAAACCCGCAACGTGAATTTATGCGAGATTTCCGCATAGAGGGGGATGAAGGCGCGTAGGTGAAGCCGCCCTTGCAGCCCTCGGCGCGTCTCGCACCCCTCGGCAAACTCAAGCTCGTGCCCGGTCAAGGACAACAGGGATCCACCTCGAACGATACCGAGAATTAAAACGCATTATCAATTAACTATTAATGTTTAAATTAATAATTTTCCGGCTCAAGGGCGCAATGCACATCAAAATAAATAAAACACGCGAACTCAACAACCATTTTTCTGGCAAATCTTCCGGTGGAAGTAATTATCGTGTCTTTAGTAATTGGGTTTCGCGGGAATTGGATTAGTGAGGACCGGTGGAGATGCGAGGAGGACAAGGGCGGGGGCGGCCGCCGCCCGCGCAGTTTCCCCATTCATGGCCGACCTTGATGGAGTTCATTGTGAACTGGGGTGAGTGGAGCAGGTCAAGGTTTCAGGGGTAACCGAAGGACGAACGGCCCGGCACGACATCTACGCCCCACCGGCCTTCTATCTCTACCTCTCGCCCTTCCAAACAAAAGTTTCATTACAAAACAGACAAGACTAGATAGACTTATTAGTCTAATCTAGTCTATTCTGTCTATGTAGACTATCTATTCTGTCTAGTCGGTTTAGTCTGTCTAGTCCGACTAGTCCGTCTAGTTCGTCTAGTCCGTCTGGTTCGTCTAGTCCGCCTAGTCCGTCAAGTCCGTCTAGTCCGTCTAGTCCGTGTAGTCCGGCTAGTCCGGCTAGTCCGTCTAGTCCGTCTAGTTCGTCTAGCCCGTCTAGTCCGTCTAGTCCGTCTAGTCCGTCTAGTCCGTCTAGTCCGTCTAGTCCGTCTGGTTCGTATAGTCCGTCTAGTCAGTCTAGTCTCTCTGTCTTGTCTTAGTTGTCTAGTCTTGTCTGTCTAGTCTTGTCTGTCTAGTCTTGTCTGTCTAGTCTTGTCTGTCTAGTCTTGTCTGTCTAGTCTTGTCTGTCTAGTCTTGTCTGTCTAGTCTTGTCTGTCTAGCCTTGTCTGTCTAGTCTTGTCTGTATAGTCTTGTCTGTCTAGTCTTGTCTGTCTAGTCTTGTCTGTCTAGTCTTGTCTGTCTAGTCTTGTCTGTCTAGTCTTGTCTGTCTAGTCTTGTCTGTCTAGTCTTGTCTGTCTAGTCTTGTCTGTCTAGTCTTGTCTGTCTAGTCTTGTCTGTCTAGTCTTGTCTGTCTAGTCTTGTCTGTCTAGTCTTGTCTGTCTAGTCTTGTCTGTCTAGTCTTGTCTGTCTAGTCTTGTCTGTCTAGTCTTGTCTGTCTAGTCTTGTCTGTCTAGTCTTGTCTGTCTAGTCTTGTCTGTCTAGTCTTGTCTGTCTAGTCTTGTCTGTCTAGTCTTGTCTGTCTAGTCTTGTCTGTCTAGTCTTGTCTGTCTAGTCTTGTCTGTCTAGTCTTGTCTGTCTAGTCTTGTCTGTCTAGTCTTGTCTGTCTAGTCTTGTCTGTCTAGTCTTGTCTGTCTAGTCTTGTCTGTCTAGTCTTGTCTGTCTAGTCTTGTCTGTCTAGTCTTGTCTCTCTAGTCTTGTCTGTCTAGTCTTGTCTGTCTAGTCTTGTCTGTCTAATCTTGTCTGTCTAGTCTTGTCTGTCTAGTCTTGTCTGTCTAGTCTTGTCTGTTTAGTCTTGTCTGTCTAGTCTTGTCTGTCTAGTCTTGTCTGTCTAGTCTTGTCTGTCTAGTCTTGTCTGTCTAGTCTTGTCTGTCTAGTCTTGTCTGTCTAGTCTTGTCTGTCTAGTCTTGTCTGTCTAGTCTTGTCTGTCTAGTCTTGTCTGTCTAGTCTTGTCTGTCTAGTCTTGTCTGTCTAGTCTTGTCTGTCTAGTCTTGTCTGTCTAGTCTTGTCTGTCTAGTCTTGTCTGTCTAGTCTTGTCTGTCTAGTCTTGTCTGTCTAGTCTTGTCTGTCTAGTCTTGTCTGTCTAGTCTTGTCTGTCTAGTCTTGTCTGTCTAGTTTTGTCTGTCTAGTCTTGTCTGTCTAGTCTTGTCTGTCTAGTCTTGTCTGTCTAGTCTCGTCTGTCTAGTCTTGTCTGTCTAGTCTTGTCTGTCTAGTCTTGTCTGTCTAGTCTTGTCTGTCTAGTCTTGTCTGTCTAGTCTTGTCTGTCTAGTCTTGTCTGTCTAGTCTTGTCTGTCTAGTCTTGTCTGTCTAGTCTTGTCTGTCTAGTCTTGTCTGTCTAGTCTTGTCTGTCTAGTCTTGTCTGTCTAGTCTTGTCTGTCTAGTCTTGTCTGTCTAGTCTTGTCTGTCTAGTCTTGTCTGTCTAGTCTTGTCTGTCTAGTCTTGTCTGTCTAGTCTTGTCTGTCTAGTCTTGTCTGTCTAGTCTTGTCTGTCTAGTCTTGTCTGTCTAGTCTTGTCTGTCTAGTCTTGTCTGTCTAGTCTTGTCTGTCTAGTCTTGTCTGTCTAGTCTTGTCTGTCTAGTCTTGTCTGTCTAGTCTTGTCTGTCTAGTCTTGTCTGTCTAGTCTTGTCTGTCTAGTCTTGTCTGTCTAGTCTTGTCTGTCTAGTCTTGTCTGTCTAGTCTTGTCTGTCTAGTCTTGTCTGTCTAGTCTTGTCTGTCTAGTCTTGTCTGTCTAGTCTTGTCTGTCTAGTCTTGTCTGTCTAGTCTTGTCTGTCTAGTCTTGTCTGTCTAGTCTTGTCTGTCTAGTCTTGTCTGTCTAGTCTTGTCTGTCTAGTCTTGTCTGTCTAGTCTTGTCTGTCTAGTCTTGTCTGTCTAGTCTTGTCTGTCTGGTCTTGTCTGTCTGGTCTTGTCTGTCTGGTCTTGTCTGTCTAGTCTTGTCTGTCTAGTCTTGTCTGTCTAGTCTTGTCTGTCTAGTCTTGTCTGTCTAGTCTTGTCTGTCTAGTCTTGTCTGTCTAGTCTTGTCTGTCTAGTCTTGTCTGTCTAGTCTTGTCTGTCTAGTCTTGTCTGTCTAGTCTTGTCTGTCTAGTCTTGTCTGTCTAGTCTTGTCTGTCTAGTCTTGTCTGTCTAGTCTTGTCTGTCTAGTCTTGTCTGTCTAGTCTTGTCTGTCTAGTCTTGTCTGTCTAGTCTTGTCTGTCTAGTCTTGTCTGTCTAGTCTTGTCTGTCTAGTCTTGTCTGTCTAGTCTTGTCTGTCTAGTCTTGTCTGTCTAGTCTTGTCTGTCTAGTCTTGTCTGTCTAGTCTTGTCTGTCTAGTCTTGTCTGTCTAGTCTTGTCTGTCTAGTCTTGTCTGTCTAGTCTTGTCTGTCTAGTCTTGTCTGTCTAGTCTTGTCTGTCTAGTCTTGTCTGTCTAGTCTTGTCTGTCTAGTCTTGTCTGTCTAGTCTTGTCTGTCTAGTCTTGTCTGTCTAGTCTTGTCTGTCTAGTCTTGTCTGTCTAGTCTTGTCTGTCTAGTCTTGTCTGTCTAGTCTTGTCTGTCTAGTCTTGTCTGTCTAGTCTTGTCTGTCTAGTCTTGTCTGTCTAGTCTTGTCTGTCTAGTCTTGTCTGTCTAGTCTTGTCTGTCTAGTCTTGTCTGTCTAGTCTTGTCTGTCTAGTCTTGTCTGTCTAGTCTTGTCTGTCTAGTCTTGTCTGTCTAGTCTTGTCTGTCTAGTCTTGTCTGTCTAGTCTTGTCTGTCTAGTCTTGTCTGTCTAGTCTTGTCTGTCTAGTCTTGTCTGTCTAGTCTTGTCTGTCTAGTCTTGTCTGTCTAGTCTTGTCTGTCTAGTCTTGTCTGTCTAGTCTTGTCTGTCTAGTCTTGTCTGTCTAGTCTTGTCTGTCTAGTCTTGTCTGTCTAGTCTTGTCTGTCTAGTCTTGTCTGTCTAGTCTTGTCTGTCTAGTCTTGTCTGTCTAGTCTTGTCTGTCTAGTCTTGTCTGTCTAGTCTTGTCTGTCTAGTCTTGTCTGTCTAGTCTTGTCTGTCTAGTCTTGTCTGTCTAGTCTTGTCTGTCTAGTCTTGTCTGTCTAGTCTTGTCTGTCTAGTCTTGTCTGTCTAGTCTTGTTTGTCTAGTCTTGTCCGTCTAGTCTTGTCCGTCTAGTCTTGTCCGTCTAGTCTTGTCCGTCTAGTCTTGTCCGTCTAGTCTTGTCCGTCTAGTCTTGTCCGTCTAGTCTTGTCCGTCTAGTCTTGTCCGTCTAGTCTTGTCCGTCTAGTCTTGTCCGTCTAGTCTTGTCCGTCTAGTCTTGTCCGTCTAGTCTTGTCCGTCTAGTCTTGTCCGTCTAGTCTTGTCCGTCTAGTCTTGTCCGTCTAGTCTTGTCCGTCTAGTCTTGTCCGTCTAGTCTTGTCCGTCTAGTCTTGTCCGTCTAGTCTTGTCCGCCTAGTCTTGTCTGTCTAGTCTTGTCTGTCTAGTCATGTCTATCTAATCTTGTCTGTCTAGTCTTATCTGTCTAGTCTTGTCCGTCTAGTCTTGTCTGTCTAGTGTTGTCTGTCTAATCTTGGAATTGTTTAAACGAGAAACCAAAAATTAAGACGTAGAAGACGTGGACGGAACCGTTTGGACAAGTTTATTGGGACGTAAATAATGATGTAATTGGTGTCGGTTATGTCGTTTAATATGTTTGCATGTTCAAGGTAAATGATTAAACAAATTGATTGCCAATGTCAATGGGATTGTGGGAGACCCGTGGCAAGGTCACGTTTTTACGTCGGGACGCAGGCGGACGCCGACGTCACAGGGTGGAGACCGTTGTCAGGACGACGGGCGCTGACGTGCCGCACCACGTTCGAGGACCTAAACTTGAACTTCAGCCCACGCAGGAGGAGCGAGTTCCGCCCGCGCAGGGGTTTAGGAGCTCGCGTTTCAGGACGACAACCCCAAGGAAATGGCCCTTGAATAAACAATTTGGAATCGAGGGAAAATTGAGGCGGGGAAACAGATGGACACAATTTAAAATTTAGCATTTGTAAAGATTTTCAGTTATACAGATTCTATAATTGTATATTGAAGGACGAGTTTAGTAAGCGCGATTTTACAGCACGCGTCCAAGTTTGGTTTGTTTTTTTTGGTCCAACGACGATCGTAGCGAGGAGTTCTAATGGACAAATCTTGAAAAACACCTTACAAACGAGTTTTTTGTAGTATTTTTTCTATTTTACGACCTCTTATACCATTTCTAAATAACAAAAATCGCCGATATGCATTGAGAAAAATGTATCGCACTCGGCGAGCCATAACCGCACGCATATGAGTGCTGTTATGAGTCCATTACAGACGCAAAATAGAAAAAAGGATTTTACAAATTCTGACTAATTCTTCGTTAAATCTTCCTATAAATTCATTTTAATTCTTTCTTAAATCCTCTCGATGTTAATCAAATAGGAAATTGTTATTTGCGGTTGATTTCTTGTCAATTTCGGAGCGATTCTAGAGATTCGATTTATCTTGCAGATGTCCATGACCCTTTGCAAATCTAGCTCAAATGGCATGGAAATCTGTCGAGATTTCGGTGAATTATTCACGAGCGAATCAGTTTCTCGCAAAAATTGGATTTACTTCATATTACAATGAAAGTGGACACGATAAGATGGATGGAAATAAATTGACAAGACCAGAGAGACAAGACTTGAGATCTTTTCTCTGACAGGAATTGGTGTTTTAACACTTGAGTGTCTAGTACCTTGCAGCTTTAAGATAGTACCTAGACAAGAACAGACCAAAGCGGAAAAGACCAGACAAGATCGGACAAGACCAGACCAGTCGTGCAAGAACGGACAAAACCAGACAAGACTAGAAAAGACCACACATGATTAGACAATACTAGACAAGACCGGAAAAGACCTGACAAGACCAGAGAAGACTAGACAAGACCAAACAAGACCAGACAAGACCAAATAGACCAGACAAGTTCAGACATTACCCGACAATTTCAAACAAGTTCGGAGAAGATCAAATAGACCAGACAAGACCAGATAAGTTCAGACAAGACCAAATAGACCAGACATGTTCAGACAAGCTTGGACAAGACCAAATAGACCAGACAAGCTCAGACAAGATCAAAAGACCAGACAAGACTAGACTAGACAAACCAGACAAGACTAGACAAGACCAGAAAAGTCAAGACAAGTTCAGACAAGACCAAATAGACCTGACGAGCCCACACAAGACCAGTCGAGACATTGGTGCCGTAAATTTTTGCAGAAAGAAACATTTTTGTTGTCAGTGGTGCCGACATTTTTGCGAAACATAACAAAATAGACCAGATAAGACAAGACAAGTTCAAACCAGACTAGACAAGACAACACCAGACAAGCCTAGACAAGACCAGAAAGACCAGACACAAATAGACCAAACAGGACCAAACAAGTTCAGACAAGTTCCGATAAGTACAGACAACACCAAATAGACCAGACAGGATCAGACAAGTCCAAACAAGTTCAGACAACATCAAATAGAGCAGACAAGACCAGACAAGTCCAGATAAGTTCAGACAAGAGCAAATAGACCAGACAAGATCAGACAAGTTCAGACAAGTTTGGACAAGACCAAATAGACCAGATAAGCTCAGAAAAGATTAAAAGACCAGACAAGACCAAAAAGACCAGACAAGTTCAGACAAGTTCAGACAAGACCAAATTGACCAAACAAGACCAGATAAGTTCAGACAACTTCCGACAAGTTCAGACAACACCAGATAAGTTCAGACAAGACCAAATAGACCAGACAAGACCAGACAAGTTTAGACTAGTTTGCACAAGCCCAAATAGATCAGATAAGCTCAGAAAAGATCGAAAGACCAGACCAACTTCCGACAAGTTCAGACAACACCAGATAAGTTCAGACATGACCAAATAGACCAGAAAGACCAGACAAGTTCAGACAAGTTCAGACAAGACCAAATAGACCAAACAAGACCAGACAAGTTCAGACAAATTCCGACAAGTTCAGAGAACACCAAATAGACCAGACAAGGTCAGACAAAACGAGACAAGACCAAACAAGTTCAGACAAGATCTAATAGACCAGACAAGACCAGATAAGACCAAATAGAGCAGACAAGACCAGACAAGTTCAGACAAGTTTGGACAAGATAAAATAGACCAGATAAGCTCAGAAAAGATCAAAAGACCAGACAAGACCAGACAAGACCAGAAAAGCTCAGACAAGACCAAATAAACCAGACAAGACCAGGCAAGAGCAAACAAGATTGGACAAGACCAGACAAAAGCAGACAAGACCAGACAAGATCAGACAAGACCAGACAAGATCAGCAAGATCTGACAAGACCAGATAAGACCAAACAAGTCAAAGACATTGGTGCCGTAAATATTTGCAGAACGAAACATTTTTGTTGTCACTGTTGCCGACAGTTTAGCGAAAACTGGTGCCATTTTTGCTACTGGTGCCGAAAATTTTGCTAAACGAAAAATTTTTTACCACTGATTATTGTTGCCACTGGTGCCCAAATTGTTTTCAGAACGAAACTTTTTGGTAACCACTGCAGCCGATCTTTTTGCAAAAAGATACATTTTTGTTACCATTGGTGCCAACAAAAATGTTGCGTGTAACATTTTGGTTGCCACCGGTTCCGAAAATTTTGCAAAACCAAACATGTTGGTTACCACTAGCGCCGACGTTTTAGCAAAACGAAACTTTTTTGTTGCCTCTGGTGCCTATAAATTCGTAAACCGAGACATTTTGGTCTATTTTGATTTGTGCCGATATTTTTCAAAACAAAACATTTTGGTAACCACTGGTACTGACGTTTAAACAAAACGAAACATTTTTGTTGCCACTGGTGCCAAAAAATTTGTAAATTGAAATATTTTGGTTACCACTGGTGCCGATATTTTTGCAAAATGAAACATTTTGGTAATCACTGGTGCCGACGTCTAAACAAAACGAAACATTTTTGTTGCCACTGGTGCCCAAAATTTTTTAGAACGAAGCATTTTGTTTGCCACTGGGGTCGAAAATTTTGCAAAACGAAACATTTTGGTAACCACTGGTGCCGACGTTTAAACAAAACGAAACATTTTTGTTGCCACTGGTGTCAAAAAAAATGTTGAATGTAACATTTTGGCAACCAAAGTTACATTCAACAAGTTTTTTGGCACCATTGGCAACAAAAATGTTGCTGGTGCCGAAAATTTTGCAAAACGAGACATTTTGGTTAAGTTTTTATTAAGCAAAACGAAACTTTTTTTGTTGCCACTGGTACCAAAAAATTTGTTGAACGAAACATTTTGGTTACCACTGCTGCCGAAAATTTTGCAAATCGCAACATTTTGGTTTCCACTGGTGCCGAAAATTTTGCAAAACGATATATTTTCGTTACCACTGGTGCAGGCGTTTTAGCAAAACGAAACATTTTTGTTGGCACTGGTGCCAAAAAATTTGCTGAACGAAACATTTTCGTTGCCGCTGGTGCCGAAAATTTTGCAAATTGGAACATTTTGGTTGCCACTGGTGCCGAAAATTTTGCAAAGCGAGACATTTTGGTTACCACTGGTGCCGATGTTTTAGCAAGACGAAACATTTTTGTTGCCACTGGTGCCAAAAAATTTGTTGAACGATACATTTTGTTTGCCACTGGTGCCGAAAATTTTGCAACACGAAACATTTTGGTTGCCACTGGTGCCGAAAATTTTGCAATACGAAACATTTTGGTTACCACTTTTGCCGACGTTTTAGCAAAACGAAACATTTTTGTTACCACTGGTGCCCAAAAATTTGCCGAATAAAAGATTTTGGTTGCTACTGGTGCCGAGAATTTGGTAGAACAAAACTTTTTTGTTACCACTGGAGCCGACAATTTTGCAGAACCATCAATTTTTGTTTTGCGAAAATGTCTAATCCAACTTTTATGTCGAGGTCTTTATGATAACACCTCAGGTCTTGTATGCTATCACAAATTACTCTCGTTATGTCCAAAGAAGTTTTATATTATTTCTTCCTAAATACCATTTGTGGTTCTGAAAAGAACCTTTTGCTATTTTTGTTGTTGCTGGTGCAGAACTCTCTCTCCATCACTTCCTCGTCACCAAATGACAGGGTTTCCACTCGGCATCGTCGTATAAATACGATGCGTAATCCATTTTCGTAAACTGGTCTTGTCTGGTTTTGTCTGGTCTTGTCTGGTCTAGTCTGGTGTTGTCTAATCTTGTCTGGTGTTGTCTAGTCTTGTCTGGTATTGTCTGGTTTTGTCTGGTCTTGTTTGGTCTTGTCTGGTATATTTGGTCTTTTCTGATCTTGTCTAATCTTGTCTGGTCACATCTGATCTTATATAATCTTGTCTGGTCCTGTCTGACCTTGTCTTCTCTTGTCTGCTCTTGTCAAAAATGTCAGCACTAGTGGCTACAAAAAATGTGTCGTTTTGCCAAACTGTCGGTACCAGTGGCAACAAAATTGTCTCGCTCTGCAAAATTGTCGGCACCAGTTAATACAAAAATGTCTCGTTTTACAACACTGACGGCACCAGTGGCAACCAAAATGTTTCGTATTGAAAAAAATGTTGGCACCAGTTGTGACTAAAATGTTTCGTGCTGCTAAACTGTCGGAACCAGAGGCAATCAAGATGTTTTGTACTGCAAAAATTGTCGGCACATGTGTCTTGTCTGGTCTTTTCTGATCATGTTTATTCTTGTTTGGTCCTGTCTGGAATTATATAATCTTGTATGGTCTTGTCTGGACTTGTCTCGTCTTTTCTGATTTTGTCTAGTCTTGTCTGGTCCTGTCTGGTCTTATATAATCTTGTCTGGTCTTGTCTGGTATTGTCTGGTCTTGGCTGGCGTTGTCCTGTCTTGTCTGCTCTTGTCAAAAATTAAACTGTCGGCACTAGTGCCTACAAAAATGTGTCGTTTTGCAAAACTGTCGGCACCAGTGGCAACAAAATTGTCTCGCTCTGCAAAATTGTCGGCACCAGTGCATACAAAAATGTCTCGTTATACTACACTGACGGCACCAGTGGCTACCAAAAAGTTTCGTTCTGAAAAAATTGTTGGCACCAGTGGCAACAAAAATGTTTCGTGCTGCAATACTGTCGGCACCAGTGGCAAACAAAATGTTTTGTACTGCAAAAAATATCGGCAAAAGTGTCTTGTCTGGTCTTGTTTGGTAATGTCTGATCTTGTCTGCTCTTATTAGGTGATATCTGTTCCTATTTGGTCTTGTCTATGCTTCATATTTTTGCCCAGTTAATTTAGCATTTCATCCCGGAATCTAACAGAAGAAGCTGCACCAGAAGACGATGCACCACCTGCACCAGATGAACGATGCAATCTTCTTTAGCTTGTAGTCAATGCAATGTAAAAAACCGCTATAATACCTTGAGATTCAGGAGTTACCTTGCGCTAAGGTACGCATGGCTTAGCGCTCCACTGCGTCCTCTATCTTAAAAACAGATCGACTTATAAAAAAAGTTTCAGATAAAATTTGTAGAGAATTTTATTCTCTACAACTTTCATAATAAATGCAAATACGATAGGAGGAAGAGAAAACGAGATATTCGCAGAAAACTGATTTTTGCGACCTTTGACCTTAAATATTTAAGGACGCTTACATGCTGGCATATGTGACTTTTGAGACAACATTTGTAATGCTAAAATAAAGGTCTATACAAAAATTCAGCTTATTGCGTTAGATTCCGAGGTTGACCCCTTTTTTGACTAATTTGACTGGGCTATTTTATCGAACTTCCTCTCAATAATCCTCGTTATGCACGTTCTTCTTCATCTCAATGAAACTTCAAATTTACATATAAATCATGGTTTTAAATTAAGACAAGACTTATTAGTCAGAACTGAACTAAACGTGGAAATTTGAAGATTTCAGCATAGTTTTATCAAACTATAATGTAAACAGAAATCTGAAACTAATTAGGCCATAAATAAGTTTCTGCAACCCAGATAAAGAAAACTAGGACGAGACAAACAATGGGGAACAAAAGGAGAAACGACTAGGCAAGCATTTTTGTTGAAAACAGACGCAGTAATGAACGGTTTTTAAATCCTGCCGCTAGGATCAGACGTCGCAATTAGTTTGCTAGAATATTTCAGCACAAGAAACTCGATCCACCCAATGCTATGCAGCGAGATTTGCGTAAATATTTATTGTTTTCGTCGCAAGTGTAAATAGTGTAATACCCTTTGGAATTTTATCAAATCGTTGCTGCGTACACGTCCAAATGCGAAAATAATGGATTTTTCCATCAAAAGCGAATAAATTAATGCGATGAGAATTCGAAGCTCGGCGTTGTTTGGGTGGACGTTCTGCGAAATATTTCGGGTGGACGCACTCGCAGATCGAAGGTTGCGGTGCGTGCGGTTGTTGGCCCGTGGCCTTGGACGCGGCCCAAGGGCAGAGGCGCGACCCTGCCACCGAGCGCCTTTGTTATACGACCGATATCTCCGACTCGGCCGGCTAAATATTAAACCGCTCAAGTGGTCACTTATCAAACACAATGCTATCGCACAATAAACTCCGACGACCGAAATGAAAAATTCCAGGCGGTTTGGACAAGATCGATTACAGTTATTTTCCTAATTCAGTTTTGTTAGACCATTTAAAACTTTTTTTCAAATTTTATTATTTTAAATTTTTGCAAATTGACCAAAAGTTTTGCTTGCGTTTCCTTATAAATTAGACTTTGCGAAACAATTTTCCAAAAAAATTGGAAGTTACAGCAAGAAAATCGTAACTATGTTTATAGCAGAACAAGCTGAAAAATTGTCAAATTTCAAACTTTGTTATCTCGATTTTTTGTAAATTGACCTAAATTTTTTCTTGTATTTCCTTATAAATTGGACTTTCCTTAATAATTTTCCAGACTTTCAAATTAAATTTCGTGAATATTTGGAAGTTACAGCAAGAAAATCGAAGCCATGTTTATTGCAACACCAGCTGGAAAATTGTCGAATTTCAAACTTTGTTATCTCAATTTTTTGCATATTGACCTTAATTTTTTCTTGAATTTCCTTATAAATTAGAATTTTCTAAACCATTTTCCAGGTATTCAAATTAAATTTCGTGAAAATTTGGAAGTTACAGCTAGAAAATCGAAGCTAAGATTATTGCAAAACCAGCTGAAAAAATGTCAAATTTGAAACTTGGTTATCTCAATTTTTTGCAAATTGACTTAATGTTTTTCTTGATTTTCCTTATAAATTAGACTTTTCTAAATAATTTTCCAGATTTTCAAATTGAATTTCTTGAAAATTTAGATGTTACAGCAAGAAAATCGAAGCTCTGTTTATTGTAAAACCAGCTGAAAAATTGTCAAATTTCAAACTTTTTTATCTCAATTTTTTTGCAAATTGACCTTAATTTTTTCTTAAATTTCCTTGTAAATTGGACTTTTCTAATCAATTTTCCAGGTTTTCAAATTAAATTTCGTAGAAATCTGGAAGTTACAGCAAGAAAATCGAAGCTATGTTTCTTACAAAACCAGTCGAAAAATTTTCAAATTTCAAACTTTGTTATCTCAATTTTTTGAATATTGACCTTAATTTTTTCTTGTATTTCCTTATAAATTGGACTTTCCTTAATAATTTTCCAGACTTTCAAATTAAATTTCGTGAATATTTGGAAGTTACAGCAAGAAAATCGAAGTTAAGTTTATTGCAAAACCAGCTGAAAAATTTTCGTATTTCAAACTTTGTTATCTCATTTTTTTGCAAAATTGATGGCAAATTTGTCTTGATTTTCCTTGTAAATTGGACTTTTCTAAAGAATTTTCTAGATTTTCAAATTGAATTTCGTGAAAATTTGGAAGTTACAGCAAGAAAATCGAAGTTAAGTTTATTGCAAAACCAGCTGAAAAATTGTCAAATTTGAAACTTGGTTATCTCAATTTTTTGCAAATAGACTTAATGTTTTTCTTGATTTTCCTTATAAAATAGACTTTTCTAAATAATTTTCCTGATTTTCAAATTAATTTTCGTGAAAATTTAGATGTTACAGCAAGAAAATCGAAGCTCTGTATATTGCAAAACCAGCAGAAAAATTGTCAACTTTCAAACTTTGTTATCTCAATTTTTTGCAAATTGACCTTAATTTTTTCTTGAACTTGCTTGTAGATTAGACTTTTCTAAACAATTTGCCAGGTTTTCAAACTAAATTTCTTGAAAATTTGGAAGTTACAGCAATAAAATCGAAGCTATGATTATTGCAAAACCAGCTGAAAAATTTTCGTATTTCAAACTTTGTTATCTCAATTTTTTGCAAAACTGATCGTAAATTTTTCTTGATTTTCCTTGTAAATTGGACTTTTCTAAAGAATTTTCTAGATTTTCAAATTAAATTTCGTGAAAATTTGGAAGTTACAGCAAGAAAATCGAAGTTAAGTTTATTGCAAAACCAGCTGAAAAATTGTCAAATTTGAAACTTGGTTATCTCAATTTTTTGCAAATTGACTTAATGTTTTTCTTGAATTTTCTTATAAATTAGACTTTTCTAAAGAATTTTCTAGATTTTCAAATTAAATTTCGTGAAAATTTAGATGTTACAGCAAGAAAATCGAAGCTCTGTTTATTTCAAAACCAGCTGAAAAATTGTCAAATTTGAAACTTGGTTATCTCAATTTTTTGCAAATTGACTTAATGTTTTTCTTGAATTTTCTTATAAATTAGACTTTTCTAAAGAATTTTCTAGATTTTCAAATTAAATTTCGTGAAAATTTAGATGTTACAGCAAGAAAATCGAAGCTCTGTTTATTGTAAAACCAGCTGAAAAATTGTCAAATTTCAAACTTTTTTATCTCAATTTTTTTGCAAATTGACCTTAATTTTTTCTTAAATTTCCTTGTAAATTGGACTTTTCTAATCAATTTTCCAGGTTTTCAAATTAAATTTCGTAGAAATCTGGAAGTTACAGCAAGAAAATCGAAGCTATGTTTCTTACAAAACCAGTCGAAAAATTTTCAAATTTCAAACTTTGTTATCTCAATTTTTTGAATATTGACCTTAATTTTTTCTTGTATTTCCTTATAAATTGGACTTTCCTTAATAATTTTCCAGACTTTCAAATTAAATTTCGTGAATATTTGGAAGTTACAGCAAGAAAATCGAAGTTAAGTTTATTGCAAAACCAGCTGAAAAATTTTCGTATTTCAAACTTTGTTATCTCATTTTTTTGCAAAATTGATGGCAAATTTGTCTTGATTTTCCTTGTAAATTGGACTTTTCTAAAGAATTTTCTAGATTTTCAAATTGAATTTCGTGAAAATTTGGAAGTTACAGCAAGAAAATCGAAGTTAAGTTTATTGCAAAACCAGCTGAAAAATTGTCAAATTTGAAACTTGGTTATCTCAATTTTTTGCAAATAGACTTAATGTTTTTCTTGATTTTCCTTATAAAATAGACTTTTCTAAATAATTTTCCTGATTTTCAAATTAATTTTCGTGAAAATTTAGATGTTACAGCAAGAAAATCGAAGCTCTGTATATTGCAAAACCAGCAGAAAAATTGTCAACTTTCAAACTTTGTTATCTCAATTTTTTGCAAATTGACCTTAATTTTTTCTTGAACTTGCTTGTAGATTAGACTTTTCTAAACAATTTGCCAGGTTTTCAAACTAAATTTCTTGAAAATTTGGAAGTTACAGCAATAAAATCGAAGCTATGATTATTGCAAAACCAGCTGAAAAATTTTCGTATTTCAAACTTTGTTATCTCAATTTTTTGCAAAACTGATCGTAAATTTTTCTTGATTTTCCTTGTAAATTGGACTTTTCTAAAGAATTTTCTAGATTTTCAAATTAAATTTCGTGAAAATTTGGAAGTTACAGCAAGAAAATCGAAGTTAAGTTTATTGCAAAACCAGCTGAAAAATTGTCAAATTTGAAACTTGGTTATCTCAATTTTTTGCAAATTGACTTAATGTTTTTCTTGAATTTTCTTATAAATTAGACTTTTCTAAAGAATTTTCTAGATTTTCAAATTAAATTTCGTGAAAATTTAGATGTTACAGCAAGAAAATCGAAGCTCTGTTTATTTCAAAACCAGCTGAAAAATTGTCAAATTTGAAACTTGGTTATCTCAATTTTTTGCAAATTGACTTAATGTTTTTCTTGATTTTCCTTATAAAATAGACTTTTCTAAATAATTTTCCAGATTTTCAAATTAAATTTCGTGAAAATTTAGATGTTACAGCAAGAAAATCAAAGCTCTGTTTTTTTCAAAACCAGCTGAAAAATTGTCAAATTTGAAACTTGGTTATCTCAATTTTTTACAAATTGACTTAATGTTTTTCTTGATTTTCCTTATAAAATAGACTTTTCTAAATAATTTTCCAGATTTTCAAATTAAATTTCGTGAAAATTTAGATGTTACAGCAAAAAAATCGAAGCTCTGTTTATTTCCAAACCAGCTGAAAAATTGTCAAATTTGAAACTTGGTTATCTCAATTTTTTGCAAATTGACTTAATGTTTTTCTTGAATTTCCTTATAAAATAGACTTTTCTAAATAATTCTCCGGATTTTAAAGTTAAATTTCGTGAAAATTTGGAAGTTACAGCAAGAAAATCGAAGTTAAGTTTAATGCAAAACCAGCTGAAAAATTGTCAAATTTGAAACTTGGTTATCTCAATTTTTTGCGAATTGACTTAATGTTTTTCTTGAATTTCCTTATAAAATAG
Source organism: Phosphuga atrata (assembly GCA_944588485.1). NCBI lineage: Eukaryota > Metazoa > Arthropoda > Insecta > Coleoptera > Silphidae > Phosphuga > Phosphuga atrata. The sequence goes on along the minus strand of OX155902.1, from coordinate 58,255,357 downwards.
ACTTTTCTAAATAATTTTCCAGATTTTCAAATTAAATTTCGTGAAAATTTCGAAGTTACAGCAAGAAAATCGAAGTTAAGTTTAATGCAAAACCAGCTGAAAAATTGTCAAATTTGAAACTTGGTTATCTCAATTTTTTGCAAATTGACTTAATGTTTTTCTTGAATTTACTTATAAAATAGACTTTTCTAAATAATTTTCCAGATTTTCAAATTAAATTTCGTGAAAATTTGGAAGTTACAGCAAGAAAATCGAAGTTAAGTTTAATGCAAAACCAGCTGAAAAATTGTCAAATTTGAAACTTGGTTATCTCAATTTTTTGCAAATTGACTTAATGTTTTTCTTGAATTTCCTTATAAAATAGACTTTTCTAAATAATTTTCCAGATTTTCAAATTAAATTTCGTGAAAATTTAGATGTTACAGCAAGAAAATCGAAGCTCTGTTTATTGCAAAACCAGCTGAAAAATTGTCAAATTTCAAACTTTGTTATCTCAATTTTTTGCAAATTGACCTTCATTTTTTATTAAATTTCCTTGTAAATTGGACTTTTCTAACCAATTTTCCAGGTTTTCAAATTAAATTTCGTAAAAATCTAGAAGTTACAGCAAGAAAATCGAAGCTATGTTTCTTACAAAACCAGTCGAAAAATTGTCAAATTTCAAACTTTGTTATCTCAATTTTTTGCAAATTGACCTTAATTTTTTCTTGAACTTCCTTGTAGATTAGACTTTTCTAAACAATTTGCCAGGTTTTCAAACTAAATTTCTTGAAATTTCTTGAAAAGTTACAGCAATAAAATCAAAGCTATGATTATTGCAAAACCAGCTGAAAAATTTTCGTATTTCAAACTTTGTTATCTCAATTTTTTGCAAAATTGATCGTAAATTTTTCTTGATTTTCCTTGTAAATTGGACTTTTCTAAAGAATTTTCTAGATTTTCAAATTAAATTTCGTGAAAATTTGGAAGTTACAGCAAGAAAATCGAAGTTAAGTTTATTGCAAAACCAGCTGAAAAATTGTCAAATTTTAAACTTTGTTATCTCAATTTTTTGGAAATTGAACTTAATTTTTTCTTGAATTTCCTTATAGGCTAGACTTTTCTAAACAATTTTCCAGGTTTTCAAATTAAATTTCTTGAAAATTTGGAAGTTACACCAAGGAAATCAAAGCTAGGTTTATTGCAAAACAAACTGAAAAATTGTCAAATTTTATTTATTTATTCTATGATTTATTCTATGATTTTTCTATATAAATATGTAGGACATTGATGAACTATAATCTTGTGAAATGTCAGTGAAGCATGCACCATTCTTCTATTTTGCATATTTAACCATTTGATTTCTTTAATCTTGGGAGAGATGTGTTCCCTTTTGTAGACTCCACATATTAACCTCACGCAACAGCTCTGAATACGTTGTATCTTTTTCGATGTACGAACATCTACAGTACATCACAGTACGAAAAATGCGATAAAACCAAGGAATCGCATAAAAGTTTAACTACTTGTTTATTAAAAATACTTTTATTTGAGTAAATCATCTTTAGGTTGCAGAAAAATCATCTTTAGGTTGCTTTAGGTTCGGCTTTTTTGATAGAACTATTGATGTGCGTTTTGAAGCGTAAATCCGTATCCAAGATTATACCTAAGTTGCGAGCTTCCTCATCCAGCTGAATTCTCTTACCATCAATTATAATATTTTATTTATGTGCGTGCCGTGCCGTTTTCTTAATTCAGTTTTCCCAAATGAAAAATATTTTTTCAGGATTTATGCATAGTGCATGTTTTTCAGATTCTCGCATTAAAAAAACATTAATTAAAAACATGAATTAAACAATAAACATTATTATTTGTCCAATCGAAATTGATTTTAATATTGGCTTCCTACAGATTGTCGTGAATGAACCATATACTTGCGCGTCATCTGCGTAATAATTTACATTTACAAATATTCATATTCAAATTCATTTGACTAATATAAATTATAAAAATCAATGGGCCTAGGATTGACCCTTGTGGTACCCCTTTGCGTAAAATTACTTCATTCGATAACTCGCCCTTAAACTTTATTATTTGTATTCTAATTGACAACTATTTATAACAGTCACATAGACAATGCCTACTCAAATTTTAAAACTTTTTATCCTATTAACACGTTTCAAATTTATTATTTGTTTTCTGTTAATTAGAAAAGATTTAATTAATAGTTACAGCTTCATCTGCTATGCCTATATGTCGTAATATTGAATACAAGAGCTCATGATTAATGCAATCAAAAGCCTTTGTGTAATGAAGTAAAATAAGAACTGTAAGATGATCACTATCTGCTGCTGTTTTAATATCGTCGACAATGTGCAGGAGGGCTGTTTCACAGCTATGGTTTAGTCTAAAGCCAGATTGCGTTTCTGGTAGTATATTATTGGCATCAAAGTAATGCATTAACTGGTTAAACATAATTTTCTCTAATATTTTGGAAACTGTAGGTAAGATGCTATTTGGTCGTAGGTGTTTAAACTCTTTCGGGTTTTTAACTTTAGGTAAGGGAGTAACCAGAGAAGTTTTCCATGCAGTCGGGTAACAACTATCTAAGAGACAAGAATTTATAATGTGTGTTAAAAAAATCTCATTTTTTTTCAAATATACCTTAATTTTTCTCGAATTTCCTTGTAAATTGGACCTCTCTAAACAATTTTCCAGGTTTTTAAATTAAATTTCATGAAAATTTGGAAGTTACAACAAGAAAATCGAAGCTATGTTTATTGCAAAACAATCTGAAAAATTGTTAAATTTCAAACTTTGTTATTTCAACTTTATGCAAACTGACCTTAATTTTTCTTGAATTTCCTTGTAAATTGGACGTTTCTAAACAATTTTCCAGATTTTCAAATTAAATTTCGTAAAAATTTGGAAGTTACAGCAAGAAAATCAAAGCTAAGTTTATTGCAAAACCAGCTGAAAAATTGTCAAATTTCAAACTTTGTTATCTCAATTTCGTGCAAATTGACCATATGATTTTCTTGAATTTCCTTATAAATTGGACTTTTCTAAACAATTTTCCAGGATTTCAAATTAAATTTCATGAAAATTTGGAAGTTACAGCAAGAAAATCGAAACTATGTTTATTGTAAAACCAAGCGGAAAAATTGTCAAATTTCAGACTTTGTTATCTCAATTTTTTGCAAATTTACCTAAATTTTTTCTTGAATTTGCTTGTAAATTGGACTTTTCTAAACAACTTTCCGGGTTTTCAAATTAAATTTCATGAAAATTTGAAAGTTACAGCAAGAAAATCGAAGCTATGTTTATTGCAAAACTAGCTGAAACATTTTCAAATTTCAAACGTTGTTATCTAAATGTTTTGCAAATTGAAAATAATTTTTTCTTGAATTTACTTGTAAATTGGACTTTTAGAAACTATTTTCCAGGTTTTCAAATTAAATTTAATGATAATTTGGAAGTTACAGCAAGAAAATCGAAGCTAAGTTTATTGCAAAACCAGCTGAAAAATTGTCAAATTTCAAACTTTGTTATCTCATTTTTTTGCACATTGACTTTAATTTTTTCTTTAATTTCCTTGTAAATTGGACTTTGATAAACAGTTTTCCAGATTTTCAAATTATATTTCGTGCAAAGTTGGAAGTTCATCATCATCATTTCCTTTACTCCTCGTGGGAGCATAGGGCATCAACAAACGCTCTCCATCTGATTCTATTCAGAGCCAGGGCCTTTACCTCGCGCCACTCCTTTCCGCTTGCCCTGGCTTCCTGTACGACTGTCCTCCGCCACGTGATTTTTGGGCGGCCTCTCTTTCTTGAACCTTGGGGGTTCCAGTCAAGAGCTTCTTTTGCAATATCCCCCTCCGGCCTTCTAAGTGTGTGTCCGATCCATTTCCACTTCCTTCTTCTTATTTGGGTTTCAAGACGCTCCATATTTGCTTTTTTCCAAAGTTCAATATTTGCTATGGTATTGGGCCAAAATATTTTAAGTATTCTTCTTAGACACTTGTTCGTGAATACCTGAAGTTGTGATACTATGGTGGTAGTCACTTTCCAAGTTTCGCTACCGTAAAGAAGAACTGATACTACATTAGATTTGAAAATATGGAGCTTTAAGTTACGGGAAGTTTTTGTTGAGTTCCACAGATTGTTAAGCATTCCGAATGCCTGTCGCGCCTTCTGTATCCGTTGTTTTACGTCTTTATCAGCACCACCATCCTGTGAAATAAGGCTTCCAAGGTAGCAAAAACTATCTACTACCTGTACTTGCCTGCCATCTATCTCCAGGTTGCAGGGGGCAGTCGCATTGATCTTTATCAGCTTGGTTTTATCGACATTGATTTTCATTCCCACCTGCATTGCGTACTTTTTGAGAGCCTCCAACTTTTTTTCCATATCTACTTTCGTGTGGGACAGGAGACAGATATCATCGGCAAAATCTAGGTCTTCTAAATGCCTCACGAGCGTCCATCGAATTCCCCTTGTTTTTTATTTGCTTTCTTCATGACCCAGTCTAAGACTATGGTAAACAGAAGTGGGGAGAGCGTGCATCCTTGTTTTACTCCCGAATGCACTGTGAAAGGTGTGCCGCGTTGTCCTTGGTGGATTACCATGCAGCTTGCTTCTTTGTATAGTAATTTGATTATGTTTATGTACATTGTAGGCACCCCGTAGCTGGCTAGTATTATCCACATAAATTCCCTGTCCACACTATCGAACGCTTGCTTGAAGTCGATGAACAGTAGATAGAGTGGTGACTGCCACTGGACCGACTGTTCAACGATGATTCTGAGGGTGTTTATCTGGTCGGTACAGGACCTGCCAGGCCTGAATCCCGCTTGCTCCTTGCGTAGTGTCGGTTCAACCACATTGCTGATCCGGTCGTGAATTATTTTGGAAACTAATTTGTTAATGGTGTTAAGAAGAGTTATGCCTCTCCAATTGGAGCATATACTCAGGTCTCCTTTTTTCGCCAGTTTGATAATTAGGCCTTCTTTCCACGTGGATGGTATTACTTCTGTTTCCCATGCTTCTCGAATTATAGGTGTTATAATCTCGGTGATTCCCTTTATGTCTATTTTAAACATCTCCGAGTATGTCTCGTCAGCGCCAGGCGCCTTGCCGTTTTTAAGGTGTTTGATGGCGGCCTTCACCTCCTCTATGCTTGGCGGGTCGTCTCTAAATCTTCTGTTTCCGCTTGGTGTCATATGACTTTGTGGTACCTCTTCCAACGGTGTGTTTAGGAGCTCTTGGAAGTGTTCTATCCAGCGGGTTATTTGCTGTGCCTCGGTTGTGCATAGCTTGCCGTTCGTCGTGCGTATTGGTCGTTCTGAGGGGTAGCCTGTGTTTGTGAGCTTTCGTGTCAGGCGATATGTTTCCTTGGTGTTCATGCTGTCAGCAGCTAGTTGCGCTCGAGTTGCAATATCAGCTAGCCATTTCCTCATCAGTTCTAGCACTCTTTCCCACTTGCTTATCGGCTGCGTTGTAAATCTGGGATAGCCTTTGTTTGAAAGTTGTCTTGTTGTCTTTGTTTGTCTGAAAGTTGGAAGTTACAGGAAAGAAATCCAAACTAGGTTTATTGTAAAACCATCTGAAAAACTGTCAAATTTCAAACTTTGTTATCTCAATTTTTTGCAAATTGACCTTAATTTTTTCTTGCATTTTCATATAAATTGGACTTTTCTAAACAATTTTCCAGGTTTTCAAATAAAATTTCGTGAACATTTGGAAGTTACAGCAAGAAAATCGAAGCTTTATTTATTGCAAAACCAGCTGAAAAATTGTTAATTTCAAACTTTGTTATGTCAATTTTTGGCCAATTGACCTTAATTTTTTCTTGAATTTCTTTGTGAATTGGACTTTTCTAAACAATTTTCCAGATTTTCAAATTATATTTCGTACAAATTTGGAAGTTATGTTTATTGCAAATCCAGCTGAAAAATTGTCAAATTTCAAACTTTGTTATCTCAATTTTTTGCAAATTGAACTTAATTTTTTCCTGAATTTCTTTACAAATTGGACTTTTCTAAACAATTTTCAAGGTTTTCAAATTAAATTTCGAGGAAATGTGGAAGTTACAGCAAGAAAATCGAAGCTATGTTTATTGCAGAACCAGCTGAAAAATTATAAAATTTCAAAATTTGTTATCTCAAATTTTTGCAAACTAACCTTAATTTTTTCTTGAAGTCCTTGTAAATTGGACATTTCTAAATAATTTTCCAGATTTTCAAATTAAATTTTGTGAAAATTTGGAAGTTACAGCAAGAAAATCGAAGCTATGTTTATTGCAAAACCAGCTGAAAAATTGTTAAATTTCAAACTATGTTATCTCATATTTTTGCAAACTGACCTTAATTTTTTCTGTAATTTCCTTGTAAATTGGACGTTTCTAAACAATATTCCGGATTTTCAAATTAAATTTCGTGAAAATTTGGAAGTTACAGCAAGAAAATCAAAGCTAAGTTTATTGCAAAACCAGCTGAAAAATTCTCAAATTTCAAACTTTGTTATCTCAATTTCGTGCAAATTGACCATAAGATTTTCTTGAATTTCCTTGTAAATTGGACTTTTCTAAACAACTTTTCGGGTTTTCAAATTAAATTTCGTGAAAATTTGGAAGTTACAGCAAGAAAATCAAAGCTATGTTTATTGCAAAACCAATTGAAAAATTGTCAAATTTCAAACTTTGTTATCTCAATTTTTTGCACATTGACTTTAATTTTTTCTTTAATTTCCTTGTAAATTGGACTTTGATAAGCAATTTTCCAGATTTTCAAATTATATTTCGTGCAAAGTTGGAAGTTACTGGAAGGAAATCCAAACTATGTTTATTGTAAAACCATCTGAAAAACTGACAAATTTCAAATATTGTTATATCAATTTTTTGCAAATTGACCTTAATTTTTTCTTGCATTTTCATATAAATTGGACTTTTCTAAACAATTTTCCAGGTTTTCAAATTAAATTTCCTGAAAATTTGGAAGTTACAGCAAGAAAATCGAAGCAATGTTTATTGCAAAACTAGCTGAAAAATTGCCAAATTTCAAACTTTGTTATCTCAATTTTTGGCAAATTCACCTTAAGATTTTCTTGAATTTCCTTATAAATTAGACTTTTCTAAACAATTTTCCAGGTTTTCAAGTTAATTTTCATGAAAAGTTGGAAGTTACAGCAAGAAAATCAAAGCTATGTTTATTGCAAAACCAGCTGAAAAATTGTTAAATTTCAAACTATGTTATCTCATATTTTTGCAAATTTACCTTAATTTTTTCTTGAATATTCTTATAAATTAGACTTTTCTACATAATTTTCCAGATTCTGAAATGTTTTTATGAAAATTTGGAAGTTACAGAAAGAAAATCGGATGTAAGTTTATTGCAAAATCAGCTAAAAAGTTATCCAATTTCAAACTTTTTTTTCTTATTTTTTTGCAAAATCACCTTAAGATTTTCATGTATTTCCTTTTAAATTAACCTTTTTAAACTAGATTAGGAAATTAAACATGAAAACTTGCAATTAACAGCAATAATTGACTTTAAACTTTCGCACCTTTTTTGGTTCCAGCGAATATATTCATTTGTATTTGAAACATTTGTTTCTTATCGAAACACTCGAATAAAAAAAAGGGATCGTTTATTTTTTCACAAGTCTAGACGTGAATTCGAAGGAACAACACAACGAAAAGAATCAATCCATTGCAAAAAAAAACTAATTTTCTTTGTATCGGAGCAAAAAAATTGGAAAATTTATGTATTTTTCATAAAATACAATTTTCATCGGGACATGTTTGCACATACAAGCTTAAATCTGTCTTGTGTAAACACACGGCGAAACGAAAAACAAACCAATCATTCACCCGTGTGGCGAGTGCACTAAAAAAAATTTCTTCCAAGGAAATTTATCCCCGAAAAGTAAATAGGCTCTAATTTCCCGTGGGGTCATTTCTGTCGACCGCCAGCCTATTTACGATTATTACTGTCTGTGATGTTATTGTTTCGCGCAAAGCTTTGTATTCCAAGCGGTCGGCCAACAAATCGACCAGCACTCTCACGTTTGCATACTAATCGCGAAAAAGCTGCAAAAAACGCGAATTCTTGCTTATCATATTTATTCATACATTGAAGTTTTTGTGTTGCATTCTTTGTTTTTTTGCTTCAGGTGGAATGTTTGGTAAAGTTTGAAATTCGAAAAGTTTTCAGTTTGTTTTTGCGAAAAAAATAGATTCGGTTTTTTAGCTGTAATTTCGAAATTTTCATGAAATTTAATTTAAAAATCTGGGAAATTGTTTAGAAAAGTGCAATTTAGAAGGAAATTAAAAAAAAATTAAGGTCAGTGTGTTAAAAAATGAGAAATCAAGGTTTAAAATTCGACAAATTTTCAGCTGGTTTTGCAAAAAAACATAGCTTCGATTTTCCTTGCTGTAACTACTAAAATCTCTTGAAATTTAATTTAAAAATCTGAAAAATTGTTTAGAAAAGTCCAATTTACAAGGAAATTCAAGAAAAAATTAAGGTCAGTTTGCAAAAACTGAGATAACAAAGTTTGAAATTTTACAATTTTTCAGTAAGTTTTGCAATAAATAAACTTAGCTTCGATTTTCTTGTTGTAACTTCCAAATTTTCACAAAATTAAATTTGAAATTCTGGAAAGTTGTGTAGAAAAGTCCAAGTTTCAAGGAAATTCAAGAACATATTATGGTCAATTTGCAAAAAAAATGAGATAAAAAAGTTTGAAATATATGACAATTTTTCAGCTGGTTTTGCAACAAACTTAGCTTCAAATTCTTGGTGTAACTTCCAAATTTTCACGAAATTTAATTTGAAAATCTGGGAAAATGTTTAGAAAAGGCAAATTTACAAGTAAATTCAAGAAAACATTATGGTCAATTTGCAAAAAATTGAGATAAAAAAGTTTGAAATATATGACAATTTTTCAGCTGGTTTTGCAATAAACTTAGCTTCGAATTTTTGCTGTAACTTCCAAATTTTCACGAAATTTTATTTGAAGATCTGGAAAATTGTTTAGAAAAGACCAATTTACAAAGAAATTCAAGAAAAAATTAAGGTCAATTTGCAAAAAACTGAGATAACAAAGTTTGAAATATGACAATTTTTCAGCTAGTTTTGCAATAAACTTAGCTTCGATTTTCTTGCTGTAACTTCCAAATTTTCATGAAATTTTTATTTGAAAATCTGGAAAATTGTTTAGAAAAGTCCAATTTACAAGGAAATTCAAGAAAAAATTAAAGTCAGTTTGCAAAAAATTGAGATATCAAAGTTTAAATTTCGACATTTTTTCAGCTGGTTTTGCAATAAACTTAGCTTCGATTTTCTTGCTGTAACTTCCAAATTTTTACGAAATTAGATTTGAAAATCTGGAAAATTGTGTAGAAAAGTTTAGTTTACAAGGAAATTCAAGAAAAAGTTAAGGTCAGTGTGGAAAAAATTGAGATATCAAAGTTTAAATTTCGACAATTTTTCAGCTGGTTTTGCAACAAACATAGCTTCGATTTTTTTGCTGTGACTGCCAAATTTTTACGAAATTTAATTTAAAAATCTAGAAAATTATTTAAAAACGTCCAATTTATAAGGAAATTCAAGAAAAAATTATGGTGAACTTGCAATAAACTGAGATAACAAAGTTTGAAATCTGACAATTTTTCAGTAAGTTTTGCCCTAAACTTAGCTTCGATTTTCTTGCTGTAACTTCCAAATTTTTACAAAATTTAATTTGAAAATCTGGAATATTGTTTAGAAAAGTCCAATTTAGAAGGAAATTCAAGAAAAAATTAAGGTTAATTTGCAAAAAACTGAGATAACAAAGTTTGAAAACTGACAATTTTTCAGTAAGTTTTGCACTAAACTTAGCTTCGATTTTCTTGCTGTAACTTCCAAATTTTCACGAAATTTAATTTGAAAACCTGGAAAATTGTGTAAAAAAGTCCAATTTACAAGGAAATTCAAGAAAACATTATGGTCAATTTGCAAAAAATTGAGATAAAAAAGTTTGAACTATATGACAATTTTTTAGCTGGTTTTGCAATAAAGTTAGCTTCAAATTTTAACTGTAACTTTCAAATTTTCACGAAATTTAATTTGAAAATCTGGAAAATTGTTTAGAAAAGACCAATTTACAAAGAAATTTAAGAAAACATTATGGTCAATTTGCAAAAAACTGAGATAACAAAGTTTAAAGTTCGACAATTTTTCAGCTGGTTTTGCAATAAACATAGCTTCGATTTTCTTGCTGTAACTTCCAAATTTTCACGAAATTTAATTTGAAAATCTGGAATATTGTTTAGAAAAGTCCAATTTACAAGGAAATTCAAGAAAAAATTGAAGTCAGTGTGCAAAAAATTGAGATATCAAAGTTTAAAATTCGACAATTTTTCAGCTGGTTTTGCAATAAACATAGCTTCGATTTTCTTGCTCTAACTTCCAAATTTTCACGAAATTTACTTTGAAAATCTGGGAAATTGTTTAGAAAAGTCTAGTTTACAAGGAAATTCAAGAAAAAATTATGGTGAACTTGCAATAAACTGAGATAACAAAGTTTGAAATCTGAAAATTTTTCAGATGATTTTGCACTAAACTTAGCTTCAATTTTCTTGTTGTAATTTCCAAATTTTAACAAAATTTAATTTGAAAATCTGGAATATTGTTTAGAAAAGTCCAATTTAGAAGGAAATTCAAGAAAAAATTAAGGTTAATTTGCAAAAAACTGAGATAACAAAGTTTGAAAACTGACAATTTTTCACTAAGTTTTGCACAAAACTTAGCTTCGATTTTCTTGCTGTAACTTCCAAATTTTTACGAAATTTAATTTGAAAACCTGGAAAATTGTGTAAAAAAGTCCAATTTACAAGGAAATTCAAGAAAACATTATGGTCAATTTGCAAAAAATTGAGATAAAAAAGTTTGAAATATATGACAATTTTTCAGCTGGTTTTGCAATAAAGTTAGCTTCAAATTTTAACTGTAACTTCCAAATTTTCACGAAATTTAATTTGAAAATCTGGAAAATTGTTTAGAAAAGACCAATTTACAAAGAAATTCAAGAAAAAATTAAGGTCAATTTGCAAAAAACTGAGATAACAAAGTTTGAAATATGACAATTTTTCAGCTAGTTTTGCAATAAACTTAGCTTCGATTTTCTTGCTGTAACTTCCAAATTTTCACGAAATTAAATTTGAAAATCTGGAAAATTGTGTAGAAAAGTCCAGTTTACAAGGAAATTCAAGAAAACATTATGGTCAATTCGCAAAAAACTGAGATAACTAAGTTTAAAATTCGACAATTTTTCAGCTGGTTTTGCAATAAACATAGCTTCGATTTTCATGCTGTAACTTTCAAATTTTCACGAAATTTAATTTGAAAATCTGGGAAATTGTTTAGAAAAGTCCAATTTACAAGGAAATTCAAGAAAAAGTTAAGGTCTGTGTGGAAAAAATTGATATATCAAAGTTTAAATTTCGACAATTTTTCAGCTGGTTTTGCAATAAACATAGCTTCGATTTTCATGCTGTAACTTCCAAATTTTTATGAAATTTTAATTTGAAAATCTGGAAAATTGTTTAGAAAAGTCCAATTTACAAGGAAATTCAAGAAAAAATTAAAATCAGTGTGCAAAAAATTGAGATATCAAAGTTTAAATTTCGACAATTTTTCAGCTGGTTTTGCAATAAACATAGCTTCGATTTTCATGCTGTAACTTCCAAATTTTCACGGAATTAAATTTGAAAATCTGGGAAATTGTTTAGAAAAGTCCAGTTTACAAGGAAATTCAAGAAAAAGTTAAGGTCTGTGTGGAAATATATTAAAGTTTGAAATTTGACAATTTTTCAGCTGGTTTTGCAACAAACATAGCTTCGATTTTTTTGCTGTAACTGCCAAATTTTTACGAAATTTAATTTAAAAATCTAGAAAATTATTTAGAAACGTCCAATTTATAAGGAAATTCAAGAAAAAATATGGTGAATTTGCAATAAACTGAGATAACAAAATTTGAAATCTGACAATTTTTCAGCTGATTTTGCACTAAACTTAGCTTCAATTTTCTTGCTGTAATTTCCAAATTTTTACAAAATTTAATTTGAAAATCGGGAATATTGTTTAGAAAAGTCCAATTTAGAAGGAAATTCAAGAAAAAATTAAGGTCAATTTGCAAAAAATTGAGATAACATAGTTTGAAATTCCACAATTTTTCCGCTGGTTTTGCAATACACATAGTTTCGATTTTGTTGCTGTAACTTCCAAAGTTTCACGAAATTTAATTTGAAAACCTGGAAAATTGTATAGAAAAGTTTAATTTACAAAGAGATACAAAGAAAAATTAGTAATGAACTCAATCTTTAAACACAAAGACGCCCGTAAATACACAAGAGATGTCCCAAGCAGAGGGGAAAAATCCATAGAAGACTATGTACTCATAAATAGGAACGCTAGGCAGGATATAAAGGATGTTAGAGTTATAAGAGGATCCGAGATAAATATTTATCATTATCTACTAAAAGCAAAAACGACAATAAGCTGCCAGAGAGCGGTAAATAATAAGAACAAAATAGAACTGCGAAACAACAATAGTAAGGAGACGATAAAAAATTATAGTCTAATGATAAGAGAAGTGGCGAACAAGTATGCAAAGAAAGTTGAGGTTAGATGAGACAAGAACTAATAATTGCAGCACTGATGGTCTACCGGTTAAAGTATTTCTAAACCTTCCTCTTGAAGCATTGAACGCCCTGTTCTGGACGCTCTGTACGCCCTGAACCCATCTAATCAACCAATCTTTCGAGAAGGGTGTTTTCCCCCAGTGCCTCAAGACAGCAATCATTATCCCTCTACATAAAAGTGGTGATAAAGACAGCTGCTGCAACTACAGACCAATCGCCTTACTACCTGCTCTATCAAAGATCATAGAGAGGCTCGTCAAGGTACGCTTGATGGCTTTCTTGACCAAATATAGCATCATAACATCGAATCAGTTCGGATTCTTATCCAGTAAAAGTTCGAGTGATGCCATATTCTCTGTTCTTAGTGATATCTACCACAATCTTAACAATAAGCTTTTCACAGCAACAGTTTTTTGTGACATTGCCAAAGCCTTCGATTGTGTGAACCATGAGATTCTACTAAACAAACTGCACTTTTATGGAATTCGGGGAACTCCTCAGGAATGGTTCAAATCCTATCTTGGCAATAGAAGGCAGTTCGTCAGGGTAAATCACTACTCTTCTTCCTGCAGAGCGGTGAATGTTGGTGTCTCTCAAGGTTCTGTTCTAGGTCCAATTCTCTTCCTAGTATTTATCAACGATATAACTAATCTAAATATCAGCGGAAAAATTTGTCTCTTTGCCGATGATACTAGTATCACATGGTCCAAACCTAACCTGCCGCTTCTCCACTCCACAATATCTAATGACCTTGCATGTATTAAGTCATGGTACGATTCTAACTGCCTAGAATTAAGTACTAAGAAAACTGTAGTCCTATCTTATAAAGGTACTCTACCGCCTCTTATACTAGACAACAACGTCATTAACCCTGTTGACTCTGTTAGATTTCTGGGCCTCAACATTGACAATTCACTCAAATGGACCTCGCATGTGGAGATCTTAACCAAGAAGCTGTCTTCTGCTTGCTTCGCAATTAGGTCTATTTCCAGAGAGCTAAATCTTTATACTTCCAGATCTTCTTATTTCGCTCTTTTCGAATCACACCTGCGATATGGCCTTCCGTTCTGGGGTCACTCCAACCTTCTCCAACTTGAATCTTTATTCAAGCTACAAAAGAGAGTTTGAGTAGTAGAGCCCATTTTCAACCCTACTTTAAGAATTTCAAAATTTTAACTCTCCCTTCATTATTTATCCTGGAATCCGTTAGTTTAATGCATAAGCACATTCGTGCTTTACTGGAGAGACCACAACACAAACACAGTACAAGGAACTTGGATCAGGATATTTATCTACCCTTACCTAGATCAGAACTTATAAAAAAATCTATATTCTACAACGCGAAAAAAATGTTCAATCATTTACCTATCCACCTAAAATCAATCACCAATAACTCCAAGTTTCGTTCCGCCGTCAAGTCATATTTCCTAGAACGACCTTACTACACTACGGCAGAATTCTTCGGTGATCACTAGTTTTTGAACTGCACACACACCTATTAGCCTCAGCTAGCCTATTGTTATTTATTTAATTGTTTATTTATTGTTTATTTATTTTTTTTCTTTATTTATTTCCTTATTTTTTTTTCTCTCACGAATGTATGTATTTATGTATGTATGTACTTTCTTGATATGTTTTGTTTTAGTTTTTAAGACTTATTTATTTATTTTGCCTGTGCTTTGTCCACAGAAATCATGTATTTCTATTGACAATAAAGCAATATATTATTATAAATATTGTAATGTGGAGGAAGCATGGGAAACATTCAGAAACACCCTAATTAGCGCAGCAAAAGAAACATGTGGAACCACGAAAATAAATAGAAAAAAAAAAAAACGGCCTGGTGGAACGACAATTATAAAAAGGAAGTTAAACTAAAGAAAGAGAAATGGAAAATATATCTACGTAAAGGGGATAATACCACTTACCAATATTATAAAAGACAGAGAGACAGATAGTATTAGAAGCAAAAAGAGAAACCTGAGAGGAGTTTGGATGAAAACTCGAAGCTGACTTCCATACAAACCAAAAGCTATTTTACAAAACTCTGAAAAACATAAGATCTGGGAAGAAGAATGAAGTAATTAAGGATGAACATGAAGCAATACTAACGGTGGAAGAAGACATAATAGAAAGATGGAGAAGATACTTTGAAAATCTGCTAAACAAAGAAAGTATTGTAGACAGAACCGAAAGAACCTACAACATAGAAGAAACAGAACAACAAAGAGAGCACATACAATTAGAAGAGGTTAAGAATGCTATAAATATACTCAAAAGAGGAAAGGTTGCAGGGTTGATAATATAACAGGAGAAATGCTTAAAAATATAGGCGAAAAAGGAGCCTAGTTATTACCAAAAAATATGCAATATGACTTGGGAGGAAGGCAGAGTACCAAACGACTGGGAGATAGTGGTCATTGTGCCAATATACAAGAAAGGAGACAAAAGAGACTGTAACAACTACCGAGGAATCACCCTGCTAAGCATAGCATCGAAAGTGTACGAGAGAATATTAGAAACAAAACTGAGTCGGGAACTAGAGCCACAGCTCGAAGAGTCGCAGAGTGGTTTCAGGAAAAGCAGAAGTATATATTTACGATTAAACAGATGATGGAAAGAATAAGCAATACAGACGTCGAAATATATCAAGCATTCCTTGACCTGGAAAAGGCATTCGACAGAATATCAAGATCAATTATAGAAGAAACCCTGATCAAAAGGAAAATTAACATAAAACTAATAAGAGCAATAATGGCCATATACAAAAATAGTAGAAATATTGTTAGAACATGTATCTCCAAGTTTCTCCTCAGTTCAACTTCATTTCTCGCGAATATAAGAAGGTCGTCGGCGAGCGCACATTCCCTTTTACGGATTGGTTCTAGATTTCTATACCCAACACTAAATTAAGTCGTTCTTTTCCTCTTTTCTTTCATTACTTCGTCCATAACTAGGTTGAATAAAGTTGGACTCAAAACGCCTCCTTGTCATACACCCTAGTTTACCGTAAACTCGCGTGATTGCATGTTGCATATTATGTACATAGTCTACTATGGACAACATGCAATCACGCGAGTTTACGGTAAACGAGGGTGTACGACAAGGAGGCGTTTTGAGTCCAACTTTATTCAACCTAGTTATGGACGAAGTAATGAAAGAAACGAGGAAAAGAACGCCTTCATTTAGTGTGGGGTATAGAAATCTAGAACCAATCCGTATAAGGGAATGTGCGCTCGCCGACGACCTTCTTATATTCGCGAGAAATGAAGTTGAACTGAGGAGAAACCTGGAGATATGGAATGAGAAATTAGCAGAGAAGAACCTCAAGATAAACGAAGAGAAAACAAAAATCATGGTTAGTGGGAAACCAGATACAAAAGTAAACATTGAGCTAAATGGAAAGGTAATAGAACAAGTTGACACCTTTAAATATCTGGGAGTACGTTTAGATAGCATGAAATAGAAATTAATGACAGAATAGAGAGTTCAGCAAGGGTGTACCACAGCCTCAGAAATAGTTTCCTGGGAAAGAAAGAAGTTTCGCTAAAAGCAAAAATGAGTATATACAGAGCTGTATTCGTACCTATACTAACATTTGGCTGCGAAAGCTGGGTGTTAACGAAGAGATTAAAGAGCAAGATCCAAAGTATAGAAATGAAATACCTAAGAAGAGTGTTAGGAGTCACAAGACGAGATCGCATAAAAAATGACACCATCAGAGAACAGTTAAATGTGCAACCAGTAGCAAAGCGAATCGAGAACTGCCAACTGAGATGGTATGGACACCTCAAGCGAATGGAGGACAAACGGCCAGTCAAGAGAGTATGGGAAGCTAAAGGTCAAAAAAAGAAAAGTAGAGGAAGACCAAAGACAACATGGAATCGAAACAGAGAGAAAATAGTAGAGGACGGAGGACTCACAATGGTTCAAGCATCAATGATCGCAAGACGGTAAAGGGAGTGGAAAAAGTTCATATATAGCGAAAGAAATGTGTGAATATAATGTATTGTAAAGATTAAATGTAGGAATTAAGATATGAGATGTAACACCTTACAACTTGATAGGGTACACAAGGTTACTGATTTCTTCTTCTTCTTTCTCCGGCCGGCCTGCTGCCAGTGTTCTTCCTCACGGACTGCACCAGCGGATGTTCCTGCCTGCTTCTTCTGCCGCTCACGCCCCGGATCGGGAGTCGCTTGAGGAGGTATCTCTACCCGCCTGGTGTCGCTCCCGCTGGTTTCCCCTCTCGAATTCGAATTCACGAAGTCAGCGAGCTTTCTTATTAGACAGCCCATCTTCATGTATTGCGGTGTCTCAAGGCGAAGTCCTACACTAGGAAGATCACCTTCGCTGCCGCTCTTGTGTGGTTTGGTGGTACCAATTGGTGGTACCAATCCCAGACCCAACTCTATTGGCTTCAGTGCTGGCAGCACAAAACCCCCCGCCCTGTTCTCTTGGCTGTCAACCACTACCATCTCAGCAACAATTTGCTCCCCCCCAGAATCCGTGGGGCGTGCACCGACCACCGAGGCTTTCACTCGATCGGAATCGGTGGTGAGATTGGAACTCACCTGGGGTAAAATTTGGTTTTGAACGTTGCTCATCTTGATTAATGGTTTAGTTTTACAAGGGTACCTTCCCTTGGCTTTGGTCCGCCCCGAGTATTTTATTTCCCCGGTACCCTAAATTTCTGCCGAGCTTTCTCTATCCGCCACCTAGGAGGCGCCCGGTCGGGGTGTGCTCCCCTTCAGAGAAGGTGTCTCTGCCCGGGTGTCTAGTCTTGTCTGTCTAGTCTTGTCTGTCTAGTCTTGTCTGTCTAGTCTTGTCTGTCTAGTCTTGTCTGTCTAGTCTTGTCTGTCTAGTCTTGTCTGTCTAGTCTTGTCTGTCTAGTCTTGTCTGTCTAGTCTTGTCTGTCTAGTCTTGTCTGTCTAGTCTTGTCTGTCTAGTCTTGTCTGTCTAGTCTTGTCTGTCTAGTCTTGTCTGTCTAGTCTTGTCTGTCTAGTCTTGTCTGTCTAGTCTTGTCTGTCTTGTATTGTCTGTCTAGTCTTGTCTGTCTAGTCTTGTCTGTCTAGTCTTGTCTGTCTAGTCTTGTCTGTCTAGTCTTGTCTGTCTAGTCTTGTCTGTCTAGTCTTGTCTGTCTAGTCTTTTCTGTCTAGTCTTGTCTGTCTAGTCTTGTCTGTCTAGTCTTGTCTGTCTAGTCTTGTCTGTCTAGTCTTGTCTGTCTAGTCTTGTCTGTCTAGTCTTGTCTGTCTAGTCTTGTCTGTCTAGTCTTGTCTGTCTAGTCTTGTCTGTCTAGTCTTGTCTGTCTAGTCTTGTCTGTCTAGTCTTGTCTGTCTAGTCTTGTCTGTCTAGTCTTGTCTGTCTAGTCTTGTCTGTCTAGTCTTGTCTGTCTAGTCTTGTCTGTCTAGTCTTGTCTGTCTAGTCTTGTCTGTCTAGTCTTGTCTGTCTAGTCTTGTCTGTCTAGTCTTGTCTGTCTAGTCTTGTCTGTCTAGTCTTGTCTGTCTAGTCTTGTCTGTCTAGTCTTGTCTGTCTAGTCTTGTCTGTCTAGTCTTGTCTGTCTAGTCTTGTCTGTCTTTTTAAAAGTGGTTCAGGGTAAGCTCTCACCAAATCCCCTATTCCACCTTGGCTTTTAGTATGCGCCACCCCGGTATCGCATATATTGCATTCATTCAGGGTGGGCAGCCCGGACGGCTAATGAAAACCGCCCTAGTTGTCGCCTCCCCGACCAGGATTCGAACCCGGGTCTCCCGCATTGAAAGGCGGGTATGTTGTCAACTACACCACCGAGGAGGACAGTCTTGTCTGTCTAGTCTTGTCTGTCTAGTCTTGTCTGTCTAGTCTTGTCTGTCTAGTCTTGTCTGTCTAGTCTTGCTGTCTAGTCTTGTCTGTCTAGTCTTGCCTGTCTAGTCTGTCTGGTCTTGTCTGTCTAGTCTTGTAGGTCTAGTCTTGTCTGTCTAGTCTTGTCTGTCTATTCTTGTCCGCCTTATCTTGTCTGTGTAGTCTTGTGAGTCTAGTATTGTCTGTCTAGTATTTTCTGTCTAGTCTTGTCTGTTCGATCGAATGTTCATTTAATTAGAGAAACTTTACGGATTTAATGTGCGAAAACGTTTTTGTCGTCATTTATAAAAGTTCGCGGCGGAAAATCCTTGCCTGGCATCCGTTGAATGTTATCAGAAGCAAACCAAAACACGCATTAAAAGATTGCGTTGATAATCTAGTTTGGATGTTTAGTCCGGGTATTGCGTAACGCGTTTGTAATTTCAATGTTTATTCAATTTAGTCAATTAGCGAATTGACAAATATTCAAATATTTATATTAGCCGCAAGGTTGGAGCCTTAGAACGAAAAGGCTGGAAGTGTTCGCGTCCTCACGCTGCAACTGTGTTCGATCCTTGAAGCAGGAATTACCACAAATCGTCTCCCATTTTTGTTGTTGTTCAGAGCGTTGTTGCGTAAGCGGTGGATAGGCGAAACTATTTTGTTTACGCGAAATTCCAGGGACATTGCGAATAAATATTTTTCAGCAGACTTTTTCCCGCTTATTTTTACAGACTCGCTTAATATCGAGGTCTGCAATTACGTTTCTGTAAAAATACACACACACACAAGTAAACAATTAAAACCTTTTTTTCGAATTTTGACGAAGTTCACTTCCACTTGAAGTTGTCCAAATCACAACAACTTATTCAAATATTCAAACAAGAACAACTGTATCCTTAAGGCCGATTCTCATATAAACGACACTCAGCTACGCGACGTCACGCGACATCGCCTGTCAAATAATGATTATATTGTTTTAAATGGGCACGTTCTCACTATGGCTACGCCCATTTAACCCTTAGCCACCTGCCATACGTCTCAGGTGAGAAAATTACTGCTACTTTGGGTCTGAGAGACGTATGTCAGGTGGTTAGGTGTTAAAACAATGTAATCATTATTTGACAGGCGATGTCGCACTACGTCGCGTAGCTGAGTGTCGCGCATAAGGGAATGGACCTGTAATTTAGATAATTGTAATAAATAAGGCCGGCCGATTCTTATATCCGCGACAATCAGCTACGCGACGTCACGCGACATTGCCTGTCAAATAATGATTACATTGTTTTAAATGGGAACGTTCTCACTATGGCTACGCGACAGCTACGCGACGTGCCCATTTAAAACAATGTAATTATTATTTGACAGGCGATGTCGCACGACATCGCGTAGCTGAATGTCGCGCATGTGGGAATCGATCTTTATCGATCCACTCCAGCTTACGACAGACTTTCAAATGAGAAGAGCCAAGTTTTCAAGACAACAAAGAAAAAAGGCGATGTTTTAAAAAATGTGTGTTCAGTTTGGATTACATTATAAGTAATGTAATGGAAGTATGGATTACATTATAAACCATCCTATTAATTAAATATCCTATTATTTCCTATTATTATCCTATTATTATCCTATTATTTCCTATCACATTTAGAATTTTGTTTTTAATATTTGCTAAGACTTAAAAAAATAATTTTCTTTAGCTCATATGTCAGTTAATTCCATCGCAATTTTATTAAGCGATATCTCATTTTGTCGATAATTTAATATAGTTTAATCACATTATTAACGCATTTAAATGTTGCAAATATCTTCGAAGATATAACGCATTTACGAAATTGTTACGTATGCGTCATAATCAATTTTCAAACGTTGATTGTTACCTAAGTAGTAACACGACATAGATGTATCTTACATCAATTTAAAGCTAATTTATTATAGTTTATACATGTTGTTGAGTAATTACCAAATTCGTTAGATTTGCGAAAATATTGCTATTTTTCTATGTCACTAATTCGATTAGTTTTGTTTTCCTTGGATCTTGCAGTCCTTGAATCTCACCGTGATTCTGAAATTCTTAAAGGAATCAGGAGTAGAGGAGGCGCTCTAAATGGGTAAGTTTAGAGGAAGAGGGTGGGGTGCAATAGATCTACGAAGGTCGCACTACAAGTCGTCACCACCAAAACTACAATCTACATATCTTATACATATCCACATACATATCAACCTAAAATCTTAACTTGGAACTTACTGAAGCAATTTTAATGTGAAACATCTTAGTTAATAGACGCTTTAATCTAGTTTAAGTACATTATTAAATTATTTAAATATTGTTATTATTTTCGTAGATATAATGCATTTGCGAAATTGTTACATATGGGTAATACTCAATTTTTAAACGTCGTTTGTTAACTAAGTATTAATTCTACATAGACGTATTATACATCAGTTTAAAGCTAATTTAATCTAATTTATGGATTTTGAAACTCATTCCCGAATTCTTTATATTTTAGAAAATATTTCCGTTTTCGTCTGGCGCTGATTTAGTTTCGTTTGGTTTTTAACTCAATTAGTCCGTTGGAAGATCTACCGGCGTCTAGGCGCGGTTTAAGACTATTTTAAAGCTCTCTGGACATCTGTTGGTCTACATAGGGCACGTGTGATGCTCGCTGATCCTTGCTGGAGCCTTGACTTAATAAACCCGAGGTCAATGTAATATGTAATTTATCCAGAATTACTCGATTTACAACAGGCATTTTTAGGGCAATTACGTATTCTTTTTAATTCTAAGACGTATCTAATAATTTACGATACATAATTTTTAAGTTAATTAAATTAAAATTTATTTTGATAACTAATAATGTTCAAAATATGAACATAATATTTTTTTTCTAAAAACTTTTCAAAATTTTCATATAAAAAATTGTAACCTACATCGATATAATAACCAGCAATTAAAGATAATCAATGAACAAGAGTTGCAAACATTAAAGCCGTCCATCTGCTTGGACTCTGTTTCGATAAATTTCGCAAAACCATAAAATAATTCAATAACGAGGCGAATTTGATAAGCAGAAAATTGCCGGACAAGGTGCAGACTTTTATTTAATAAACATTTCGGCATCGTTAACATATTTTTTCGTGCACGCAGAAACACTGCAGAAGAAATCGTGCCAGTGCCAAACTCACCTGCTCAATTTGCACACCCTGTCCAGGTGCTGCAACGCAACTTTCTACACAAAATAAGACATTTGTTTCGGATTTATTGTCTGCAATCCCGAAAAAAAAATGCAAAGGAGGCCGATTAAGATCGATTTGACTGGACAGACAAGACTAGACGGACAAGACTAGGCAGACAAGACTAGATGGATAAGACTAGACAGACAAGACTAGACAGACAAGACTAGACAGACAAGACTAGACAGACAAGACTAGACAGACAAGACTAGACAGACAAGACTAGACAGACAAGACTAGACAGACAAGACTAGACAGACAAGACTAGACAGACAAGACTAGACAGACAAGACTAGACAGACAAGACTAGACAGACAAGACTAGACAGACAAGACTAGACAGACAAGACTAGACAGACAAGACTAGACAGACAAGACTAGACAGACAAGACTAGACAGACAAGACTAGACAGACAAGACTAGACAGACAAGACTAGACAGACAAGACTAGACAGACAAGACTAGACAGACAAGACTAGACAGACAAGACTAGACAGACAAGACTAGACAGACAAGACTAGACAGACAAGACTAGACAGACAAGACTAGACAGACAAGACTAGACAGACAAGACTAGACAGACAAGACTAGACAGACAAGACTAGACAGACAAGACTAGACAGACAAGACTAGACAGACAAGACTAGACAGACAAGACTAGACAGACAAGACTAGACAGACAAGACTAGACAGACAAGACTAGACAGACAAGACTAGACAGACAAGACTAGACAGACAAGACTAGACAGACAAGACTAGACAGACAAGACTAGACAGACAAGACTAGACAGACAAGACTAGACAGACAAGACTAGACAGACAAGACTAGACAGACAAGACTAGACAGACAAGACTAGACAGACAAGACTAGACAGACAAGATTAGACAGACAAGACTAGACAGACAAGACTAGACAGACAAGACTAGACAGACAAGACTAGACAGACAAGACTAGACAGACAAGACTAGACAGACAAGACTAGACAGACAAGACTAGACAGACAAGACTAGACAGACAAGACTAGACAGACAAGACTAGACAGACAAGACTAGACAGACAAGACTAGACAGACAAGACTAGACAGACAAGACTAGACAGACAAGACTAGACAGACAAGACTAGACAGACAAGACTAGACAGACAAGACTAGACAGACAAGACTAGACAGACAAGACTAGACAGACAAGACTAGACAGACAAGACTAGACAGACAAGACTAGACAGACAAGACTAGACAGACAAGACTAGACAGACAAGACTAGACAGACAAGACTAGACAGACAAGACTAGACAGACAAGACTAGACAGACAAGACTAGACAGACAAGACTAGACAGACAAGACTAGACAGACAAGACTAGACAGACAAGACTAGACAGACAAGACTAGACAGACAAGATTAGACAGACAAGACTAGACAGACAAGACCAGACAGACAAGACTAGACAGACAAGACTAGACAGACCAGACTAGACAGACAAGACTAGACAGATAAGACTAGACAGACAAGACTAGACAGACAAGACTATACAGACAAGACTAGACAGACAAGACTAGACAGACATGACTAGACAGACAAGACAAGACTAGACAGATCAGACTAATTTATAATCTAGTCTATCAAATCTTGTTTGTCTTGTATATCTAATCAGGTCCAAATAGTATTTCTTGTATTAATTATCCCTGGTTCCATTTGTTTGGAGAATTGATAGTGTTTTGATGGTGGGTTAGCTAATTGGATGAATATGAAATTGGAAAAGATCTGGATAACGCAATCTCAGGGTGAAGGTGAAATGAAAATCGTGAAAACATGTTCTGATAAAAAGTAATTTGATCTTGAAGAGAATAATCTGTTCGAGAAAAAAAATGTTATTTCGGTGTAAGGATATTTTTACGCATCGCGTCGAAATAATTTCAGGCGGTCATTCACTCCGTCACGACAAGAATTTACACGAATAAGAGAAGTAAAAATTGTTCGGTTTTTATATATATTTTGCTCTCTAATATTTTTTTCGGCGTTGGAAACGCAGATATAAAATATTTCGGGAATCGTCAGCGGAATAAATAAGATCCGCCCACGAGGCATCTTTGCCTTCTGGCTTATTGATGCGCCTTAATCCCGGGTTGATTGGCTCCCCAGCCCCCAAACTTACGACCGACAGAAAGCTGTGTTAATTAAAACGGTACATTATCGTGTTTACGCGGATTAAGCCAATAATAACAAGTAGTAAGTTGGCCGGTGACATTGAATCTTCGCGCGGGATAAACTAAATTTAGAAAGTTGCAAAAAATTGGATTGAAATCGTTTGGGTTCCAAGTGTTCCGGAAAATTTTTGAAAAATATTTAGGAACGTTTGGCTTAGAAAAACTTTATTTGAATCAACAAACCCTTGCGATATTTAAATTTGAAGGTCGATTATAAAACTTAAAAAAGCTCGGTTATAGATATCCTAGAAAAATTTTGGTACTTACGTATTAACGTCACCACCGCTATATTGTTGTCAATCTACACCTAAAATTTTTATGATAAATCATAAAATAAAACATTTTATTTGAAATTAAAACATTTTTAAAACTCAAAATACTTAATATATTAATAATATTTTTTAACCCCGGTTTGACTAGGTTGCCCGCCGCGAAGCGGACAGATAAATCAAGACAACATACGCGCGGCAGCGCGAACTCGATACAATATACAGCGGTGGTGGCGTTAATACGTAAGTACCAAAACTTTATTTGCATCAACGAAAACTTGCGATAATCGTGGTTACAGGTCGAGTATTTCGCAGATTTTCGCAAAAAATGAAAATCACACAAAGGCGAAAGAACAGAAGACTACGTGCAAGGCATGCAGAGAATTGAAATGGAATAACTTTACGCTAAATTTACCGGCAACCTGCAGATGCAACAAAACAAGAGAAATTCACAAAAATTGCAATAACAAAATATTTAGTGACACAAATCCTACTGAATAACTGACAGTCTAGTCTTGTCTGTCTAGTCTTGTCTGTCTAGTCTTGTCTGTCTAGTCCTGTCTGTCTAGTCTTGTCTGTCTAGTCTTGTCTGTCTAGTCTTGTCTGTCTAGTCTTGTCTGTCTAGTCTTGTCTGTCTAGTCTTGTCTGTTTAGTCTTGTCTGTCTAGTCTTGTCTGTCTAGTCTTGTCTAGTCTTTCCTCCAAGGAAATATTTTAGACACTCTGTTCCATGGTGGACACCCGAATTAACTGCTTTTCGTAAGGAACATAACAGGTTACGGAGAATCTATCAAAAGAGTAAAGGGGAAAAGAGGCTATCAAATAAGCTTGCATATCAAAACAAGCTGCGTGAATACAAACAATTGATTTTAGACACAAAAAACTAAAGTGGCGGCAATTCTGTACTCATTCTTCAACTGGAAATCCATGGGGACCTGTGTTTAGGGTGCTCAGGGGAAGAAAAACCTCGACTAGCTTCGTTACCAGCCTTAAGATAGCGGGGAAGTCTCTTGATATTTTCGAAACTATGAGGGAACTTCTTAATGCTTTCTTTCCAGAAGACAATGAGGAGGACTCTTACATACACGCTCGAGACAGGGATTATGCGGAAACTGGAAGAGGTGGACCAGATGATACACCGTTCACTATTTTTAAATTGAACGCATACTACGCGGAATGAGCTTAAAAAAGGCTCCTGGTCTGGACGGCATATCATCAGACATTGTATTAGCTGCCTTTAATTCTGCACCCAACATTTTTGGTATTGCAGTACAACAAGTGCTTAAATAAATCGATTTTTCCATCTTGCTGGAAAGAACAGTTGATCAAGATTGTTCCCAAACCTAATAAACCGGCATTATCCACGAAGGATTTCAGGCCAATCAGTTTACTTCCGGTTGCTGGAAAGGTGTTAGATTCCCTGCTTATATCAAGAGTCCAGCACTATTTCTATAAAAACAATTTTATTCACAAAAACCAATTCGGCTTCAGAAAGGGAACTGGAACTGCCCAAGCTATTTCAACAGCCGTTAGGTACATACGGGAAGCAAAAAAAACAAGAAATATTGCTCTGCCATCGCACTAGATATTAGTGGTGCATTTGATAATGCATGGTGGCCGCTTGTTATTAGCAGGTTAATTGAGAAGGGTTGTCCTGATAACATCATCAAATTAGCCAGAAGCTATTTTGCAGATCGCAAGGCTATTATTATAGAACCAGGAATACAAATTGAAAAAAGCGTCACTAAAGGCTGTCCGCAGGGGTCGAAATCTGGACCAGGTTTTTGGAACATTCTCTATGGCACCATTTTTGAAAGATATTTACCCGAAGAATGCGAAATCATAGCCTATGCCGATGACACTCTTCTGCTTTGCAGAAGTAACAGCATTGTGGGACTAAAGGAGATCACCGATCGTGCTTTGGCAAGTCTTCAACTATGGTCAGCCGACTGTCGACTAAATTTCAATCCAAAAAAGACTGAAGCTCTATTCTTCGGCCGATCATTAAGACAGAGAAATCCCTTTTTCACTCTTGGGAACACAAAGATAAAATGCCAACATCATCTCAAGTATTTGGGTGTCATAATTGATAGATCCCTTAACTTTAAGGAACATATAAAAATTGCATGTGGTAAGGTGAAACAGTTTAGTCAACGATTGGGTTTTGCCGTCAAGAAGGAATGGGGTCTAGGGAGAGCAGAAATAGTAGACATATATCATGGCGCGGTTGAACTAGCGTTACTGTATGGAGCTCCTATTTGGCACCGGTCTTGCGGTGCTAAAGGAAAGCTTAAGCTATTGGACGTACAACGCCTCACTACTATCCGTGCAGCCAAGGCATATCGTACAGTCTCTAATGAGGCGGCCTGCGTGATTTCCGGTATTCTTCCGGTTGACATCCGCCTAAAACAGTTGGCGCTTTATAGCTCGCATTCCAGTACAGATGATTTATTAATAAGAGACGTCTTGGGATTAGGTCTAACTTCAGCTAATTTGGAACCTACCATCAACACTCAGGCATTTCTCCACCCTTCGAAGCTGTCATTGGTCAATTACCATGTAACGCTTACGAATGTCCTCCAACTTCGGGTGTATACGGACGGTTCAAAATCCAACAGTGGTACAGGGGCTGCCTTTGTTGTCTACTTTGACGGAGATGAAGTACATTATAAGCAGTTTAGACTAGAGTATTACTGCTCTATCTTCCAGGCGGAGCTTATAGCCATACAACACGCCTTGCGATATGTGGAAGAGCAATCCAACTGCTCTTGCTCTATTTTATGTGAAAGCCGTTCCGTTCTTGACGCACTGAAACACATGAATTCGTCCAGTGAATTGTTAATGGAAACCTGGAAAATAGCTGCTCGTGTATCGAAGAAGATCAAGCTCCAATGGCACTGGGTTAAAGCTTACGCTGGAATCGAGGGTAATGAGAGAGCAGACAGGCTTGCCAAACTTGCAGCAGACATGGAAGATCTTCCCATCGCTTATAGCAGATTGCCTAGGCAAGCACTAAAATCGAATTCCAGGGAACACTTTGAGAATCTCTGGCAGGATAGATGGTGGACGGCTAAAACAGGATTGTGGACCAAGACGTTTATACCATCCATCACAGCCTGGAAAAGCTTTAACGTCAGTCTGTCACACCACTCGGTTCAACTAATAACTGGCCATGGTAACTTCAAGGCGTATCTTCACAGATTTGGCAGGAGGGATTCTCCGTTATGCAAGTGTGGTGAAAACGACACTGCAGAACATGTCATCTTTTCGTGCCCAGATACCGCACAGTGGAGACAAACTCTGGAGCTAGACTTCAAACAAAATGGACTTAACTGGCCTAATAACCAAGAGCAGCTTAAGTCAATTAAAAAGACTAAAGATTGGTGGCTTACCTTCGACAATAATGCGAAAAAACTAACCAGGCTAAACCACGACAGTCGGTTTAGTTAAACAAAGATCAATATGATACAAACTGAAAATAGGTCTTGGCATCAGTAGATTAAGAAACGCAGCCAGCATAGTGTCGAGCTCGACGGAATGCTGACTTTCATATGCACACATATGAAAAATTAAACAAATAGGCTGTCTAGTCTTGTCTGTCTAGTCTTGTCTGTCTAGTCTTGTCTGTCTAGTCTTGTCTGTCTTGTCTTGTCTGTCTAGTCTTGTCTGTCTAGTCTTGTCTGTCTAGTCTTGTCTGTCTAGCCTTGTCTGTCTAGTCTTGTCTGTCTAGTCTTGTCTGTCTAGTCTTGTCTGTCTAGTCTTGTCTGTCTAGTCTTGTCTGTCTAGTCTTGTCTGTCTAGTCTTGTCTGTCTAGTCTTGTCTGTCTAGTCTTGTCTGTCTAGTCTTGTCTGTCTAGTCTTGTCTGTCTAGTCTTGTCTGTCTAGTCTTGTCTGTCTAGTCTTGTCTGTCTAGTCTTGTCTGTCTAGTCTTGTCTGTCTAGTCTTGTCTGTCTAGTCTTGTCTGTCTAGTCTTGTCTGTCTAGTCTTGTCTGGCTAGTCTTGTCTGTCTAGTCTTGTCTGTCTAGTCTTGTCTGTCTAGTCTTGTCTGTCTAGTCTTGTCTGTCTAGTCTTGTCTGTCTAGTCTTGTCTGTCTAGTCTTGTCTGTCTAGTCTTGTCTGTCTAGTCTTGTCTGTCTAGTCTTGTCTGTCTAGTCTTGTCTGTCTAGTCTTGTCTGTCTAGTCTTGTCTGTCTAGTCTTGTCTGTCTAGTCTTGTCTGTCTAGTCTTGTCTGTCTAGTCTTGTCTGTCTAGTCTTGTCTGTCTAGTCTTGTCTGTCTAGTCTTGTCTGTCTAGTCTTGTCTGTCTAGTCTTGTCTGTCTAGTCTTGTCTGTCTAGTCTTGTCTGTCTAGTCTTGTCTGTCTAGTCTTGTCTGTCTAGTCTTGTCTGTCTAGTCTTGTCTGTCTAGTCTTGTCTGTCTAGTCTTGTCTGTCTAGTCTTGTCTGTCTAGTCTTGTCTGTCTAGTCTTGTCTGTCTAGTCTTGTCTGTCTAGTCTTGTCTGTCTAGTCTTGTCTGTCTAGTCTTGTCTGTCTAGTCTTGTCTGTCTAGTCTTGTCTGTCTAGTCTTGTCTGTCTAGTCTTGTCTGTCTAGTCTTGTCTGTCTAGTCTTGTCTGTCTAGTCTTGTCTGTCTAGTCTTGTCTGTCTAGTCTTGTCTGTCTAGTCTTGTCTGTCTAGTCTTGTCTGTCTAGTCTTGTCTGTCTAGTCTTGTCTGTCTAGTCTTGTCTGTCTAGTCTTGTCTGTCTAGTCTTGTCTGTCTAGTCTTGTCTGTCTAGTCTTGTCTGTCTAGTCTTGTCTGTCTAGTCTTGTCTGTCTAGTCTTGTCTGTCTAGTCTTGTCTGTCTAGTCTTGTCTGTCTAGTCTTGTCTGTCTAGTCTTGTCTGTCTAGTCTTGTCTGTCTAGTCTTGTCTGTCTAGTCTTGTCTGTCTAGTCTTGTCTGTCTAGTCTTGTCTGTCTAGTCTTGTCTGTCTAGTCTTGTCTGTCTAGTCTTGTCTGTCTAGTCTTGTCTGTCTAGTCTTGTCTGTCTAGTCTTGTCTGTCTAGTCTTGTCTGTCTAGTCTTGTCTGTCTAGTCTTGTCTGTCTAGTCTTGTCTGTCTAGTCTTGTCTGTCTAGTCTTGTCTGTCTAGTCTTGTCTGTCTAGTCTTGTCTGTCTAGTCTTGTCTGTCTAGTCTTGTCTGTCTAGTCTTGTCTGTCTAGTCTTGTCTGTCTAGTCTTGTCTGTCTAGTCTTGTCTGTCTAGTCTTGTCTGTCTAGTCTTGTCTGTCTAGTCTTGTCTGTCTAGTCTTGTCTGTCTAGTCTTGTCTGTCTAGTCTTGTCTGTCTAGTCTTGTCTGTCTAGTCTTGTCTGTCTAGTCTTGTCTGTCTAGTCTTGTCTGTCTAGTCTTGTCTGTCTAGTCTTGTCTGTCTAGTCTTGTCTGTCTAGTCTTGTCTGTCTAGTCTTGTCTGTCTAGTCTTGTCTGTCTAGTCTTGTCTGTCTAGTCTTGTCTGTCTAGTCTTGTCTGTCTAGTCTTGTCTGTCTAGTCTTGTCTGTCTAGTCTTGTCTGTCTAGTCTTGTCTGTCTAGTCTTGTCTGTCTAGTCTTGTCTGTCTAGTCTTGTCTGTCTAGTCTTGTCTGTCTAGTCTTGTCTGTCTAGTCTTGTCTGTCTAGTCTTGTCTGTCTAGTCTTGTCTGTCTAGTCTTGTCTGTCTAGTCTTGTCTGTCTAGTCTTGTCTGTCTAGTCTTGTCTGTCTAGTCTTGTCTGTCTAGTCTTGTCTGTCTAGTCTTGTCTGTCTAGTCTTGTCTGTCTAGTCTTGTCTGTCTAGTCTTGTCTGTCTAGTCTTGTCTGTCTAGTCTTGTCTGTCTAGTCTTGTCTGTCTAGTCTTGTCTGTCTAGTCTTGTCTGTCTAGTCTTGTCTGTCTAGTCTTGTCTGTCTAGTCTTGTCTGTCTAGTCTTGTCTGTCTAGTCTTGTCTGTCTAGTCTTGTCTGTCTAGTCTTGTCTGTCTAGTCTTGTCTGTCTAGTCTTGTCTGTCTAGTCTTGTCTGTCTAGTCTTGTCTGTCTAGTCTTGTCTGTCTAGTCTTGTCTGTCTAGTCTTGTCTGTCTAGTCTTGTCTGTCTAGTCTTGTCTGTCTAGTCTTGTCTGTCTAGTCTTGTCTGTCTAGTCTTGTCTGTCTAGTCTTGTCTGTCTAGTCTTGTCTGTCTAGTCTTGTCTGTCTAGTCTTGTCTGTCTAGTCTTGTCTGTCTAGTCTTGTCTGTCTAGTCTTGTCTGTCTAGTCTTGTCTGTCTAGTCTTGTCTGTCTAGTCTTGTCTGTCTAGTCTTGTCTGTCTAGTCTTGTCTGTCTAGTCTTGTCTGTCTAGTCTTGTCTGTCTAGTCTTGTCTGTCTAGTCTTGTCTGTCTAGTCTTGTCTGTCTAGTCTTGTCTGTCTAGTCTTGTCTGTCTAGTCTTGTCTGTCTAGTCTTGTCTGTCTAGTCTTGTCTGTCTAGTCTTGTCTGTCTAGTCTTGTCTGTCTAGTCTTGTCTGTCTAGTCTTGTCTGTCTAGTCTTGTCTGTCTAGTCTTGTCTGTCTAGTCTTGTCTGTCTAGTCTTGTCTGTCTAGTCTTGTCTGTCTAGTCTTGTCTGTCTAGTCTTGTCTGTCTAGTCTTGTCTGTCTAGTCTTGTCTGTCTAGTCTTGTCTGTCTAGTCTTGTCTGTCTAGTCTTGTCTGTCTAGTCTTGTCTGTCTAGTCTTGTCTGTCTAGTCTTGTCTGTCTAGTCTTGTCTGTCTAGTCTTGTCTGTCTAGTCTTGTCTGTCTAGTCTTGTCTGTCTAGTCTTGTCTGTCTAGTCTTGTCTGTCTAGTCTTGTCTGTCTAGTCTTGTCTGTCTAGTCTTGTCTGTCTAGTCTTGTCTGTCTAGTCTTGTCTGTCTAGTCTTGTCTGTCTAGTCTTGTCTGTCTAGTCTTGTCTGTCTAGTCTTGTCTGTCTAGTCTTGTCTGTCTAGTCTTGTCTGTCTAGTCTTGTCTGTCTAGTCTTGTCTGTCTAGTCTTGTCTGTCTAGTCTTGTCTGTCTAGTCTTGTCTGTCTAGTCTTGTCTGTCTAGTCTTGTCTGTCTAGTCTTGTCTGTCTAGTCTTGTCTGTCTAGTCTTGTCTGTCTAGTCTTGTCTGTCTAGTCTTGTCTGTCTAGTCTTGTCTGTCTAGTCTTGTCTGTCTAGTCTTGTCTGTCTAGTCTTGTCTGTCTAGTCTTGTCTGTCTAGTCTTGTCTGTCTAGTCTTGTCTGTCTAGTCTTGTCTGTCTAGTCTTGTCTGTCTAGTCTTGTCTGTCTAGTCTTGTCTGTCTAGTCTTGTCTGTCTAGTCTTGTCTGTCTAGTCTTGTCTGTCTAGTCTTGTCTGTCTAGTCTTGTCTGTCTAGTCTTGTCTGTCTAGTCTTGTCTGTCTAGTCTTGTCTGTCTAGTCTTGTCTGTCTAGTCTTGTCTGTCTAGTCTTGTCTGTCTAGTCTTGTCTGTCTAGTCTTGTCTGTCTAGTCTTGTCTGTCTAGTCTTGTCTGTCTAGTCTTGTCTGTCTAGTCTTGTCTGTCTAGTCTTGTCTGTCTAGT
>OX155902.1:58014752-58223444 GCA_944588485.1 Phosphuga atrata | reverse complement strand
CAAGACTAGACAGACAAGACTAGACAAACAAGACTAGACAAAGAAGAGTAGACAGACAAGACTAGAGAGACAAGACTAGACAGACAAGACTAGACAGACAAGACTAGACAGACAAGACTAGACAGACAAGACTAGACTGACAAGACTAGACAGACAAGACTAGACAGACAAGACTAGACAGACAAGACTAGACAGACAAGACTAGACAGACAAGACTAGACAGACAAGACTAGACAGACAAGACTAGACAGACAAGACTAGACAGACAAGACTAGACAGACAAGACTAGACAGACAAGACTAGACAGACAAGACTAGACAGACAAGACTAGACAGACAAGACTAGACAGACAAGACTAGACAGACAAGACTAGACAGACAAGACTAGACAGACAAGACTAGACAGACAAGACTAGACAGACAAGACTAGACAGACAAGACTAGACAGACAAGACTAGACAGACAAGACTAGACAGACAAGACTAGACAGACAAGACTAGACAGACAAGACTAGACAGACAAGACTAGACAGACAAGACTAGACAGACAAGACTAGACAGACAAGACTAGACAGACAAGACTAGACAGACAAGACTAGACAGACAAGACTAGACAGACAAGACTAGACAGACAAGACTAGACAGACAAGACTAGACAGACAAGACTAGACAGACAAGACTAGACAGACAAGACTAGACAGACAAGACTAGACAGACAAGACTAGACAGACAAGACTAGACAGACAAGACTAGACAGACAAGACTAGACAGACAAGACTAGACAGACAAGACTAGACAGACAAGACTAGACAGACAAGACTAGACAGACAAGACTAGACAGACAAGACTAGACAGACAAGACTAGACAGACAAGACTAGACAGACAAGACTAGACAGACAAGACTAGACAGACAAGACTAGACAGACAAGACTAGACAGACAAGACTAGACAGACAAGACTAGACAGACAAGACTAGACAGACAAGACTAGACAGACAAGACTAGACAGACAAGACTAGACAGACAAGACTAGACAGACAAGACTAGACAGACAAGACTAGACAGACAAGACTAGACAGACAAGACTAGACAGACAAGACTAGACAGACAAGACTAGACAGACAAGACTAGACAGACAAGACTAGACAGACAAGACTAGACAGACAAGACTAGACAGACAAGACTAGACAGACAAGACTAGACAGACAAGACTAGACAGACAAGACTAGACAGACAAGACTAGACAGACAAGACTAGACAGACAAGACTAGACAGACAAGACTAGACAGACAAGACTAGACAGACAAGACTAGACAGACAAGACTAGACAGACAAGACTAGACAGACAAGACTAGACAGACAAGACTAGACAGACAAGACTAGACAGACAAGACTAGACAGACAAGACTAGACAGACAAGACTAGACAGACAAGACTAGACAGACAAGACTAGACAGACAAGACTAGACAGACAAGACTAGACAGACAAGACTAGACAGACAAGACTAGACAGACAAGACTAGACAGACAAGACTAGACAGACAAGACTAGACAGACAAGACTAGACAGACAAGACTAGACAGACAAGACTAGACAGACAAGACTAGACAGACAAGACTAGACAGACAAGACTAGACAGACAAGACTAGACAGACAAGACTAGACAGACAAGACTAGACAGACAAGACTAGACAGACAAGACTAGACAGACAAGACTAGACAGACAAGACTAGACAGACAAGACTAGACAGACAAGACTAGACAGACAAGACTAGACAGACAAGACTAGACAGACAAGACTAGACAGACAAGACTAGACAGACAAGACTAGACAGACAAGACTAGACAGACAAGACTAGACAGACAAGACTAGACAGACAAGACTAGACAGACAAGACTAGACAGACAAGACTAGACAGACAAGACTAGACAGACAAGACTAGACAGACAAGACTAGACAGACAAGACTAGACAGACAAGACTAGACAGACAAGACTAGACAGACAAGACTAGACAGACAAGACTAGACAGACAAGACTAGACAGACAAGACTAGACAGACAAGACTAGACAGACAAGACTAGACAGACAAGACTAGACAGACAAGACTAGACAGACAAGACTAGACAGACAAGACTAGACAGACAAGACTAGACAGACAAGACTAGACAGACAAGACTAGACAGACAAGACTAGACAGACAAGACTAGACAGACAAGACTAGACAGACAAGACTAGACAGACAAGACTAGACAGACAAGACTAGACAGACAAGACTAGACAGACAAGACTAGACAGACAAGACTAGACAGACAAGACTAGACAGACAAGACTAGACAGACAAGACTAGACAGACAAGACTAGACAGACAAGACTAGACAGACAAGACTAGACAGACAAGACTAGACAGACAAGACTAGACAGACAAGACTAGACAGACAAGACTAGACAGACAAGACTAGACAGACAAGACTAGACAGACAAGACTAGACAGACAAGACTAGACAGACAAGACTAGACAGACAAGACTAGACAGACAAGACTAGACAGACAAGACTAGACAGACAAGACTAGACAGACAAGACTAGACAGACAAGACTAGACAGACAAGACTAGACAGACAAGACTAGACAGACAAGACTAGACAGACAAGACTAGACAGACAAGACTAGACAGACAAGACTAGACAGACAAGACTAGACAGACAAGACTAGACAGACAAGACTAGACAGACAAGACTAGACAGACAAGACTAGACAGACAAGACTAGACAGACAAGACTAGACAGACAAGACTAGACAGACAAGACTAGACAGACAAGACTAGACAGACAAGACTAGACAGACAAGACTAGACAGACAAGACTAGACAGACAAGACTAGACAGACAAGACTAGACAGACAAGACTAGACAGACAAGACTAGACAGACAAGACTAGACAGACAAGACTAGACAGACAAGACTAGACAGACAAGACTAGACAGACAAGACTAGACAGACAAGACTAGACAGACAAGACTAGACAGACAAGACTAGACAGACAAGACTAGACAGACAAGACTAGACAGACAAGACTAGACAGACAAGACTAGACAGACAAGACTAGACAGACAAGACTAGACAGACAAGACTAGACAGACAAGACTAGACAGACAAGACTAGACAGACAAGACTAGACAGACAAGACTAGACAGACAAGACTAGACAGACAAGACTAGACAGACAAGACTAGACAGACAAGACTAGACAGACAAGACTAGACAGACAAGACTAGACAGACAAGACTAGACAGACAAGACTAGACAGACAAGACTAGACAGACAAGACTAGACAGACAAGACTAGACAGACAAGACTAGACAGACAAGACTAGACAGACAAGACTAGACAGACAAGACTAGACAGACAAGACTAGACAGACAAGACTAGACAGACAAGACTAGACAGACAAGACTAGACAGACAAGACTAGACAGACAAGACTAGACAGACAAGACTAGACAGACAAGACTAGACAGACAAGACTAGACAGACAAGACTAGACAGACAAGACTAGACAGACAAGACTAGACAGACAAGACTAGACAGACAAGACTAGACAGACAAGACTAGACAGACAAGACTAGACAGACAAGACTAGACAGACAAGACTAGACAGACAAGACTAGACAGACAAGACTAGACAGACAAGACTAGACAGACAAGACTAGACAGACAAGACTAGACAGACAAGACTAGACAGACAAGACTAGACAGACAAGACTAGACAGACAAGACTAGACAGACAAGACTAGACAGACAAGACTAGACAGACAAGACTAGACAGACAAGACTAGACAGACAAGACTAGACAGACAAGACTAGACAGACAAGACTAGACAGACAAGACTAGACAGACAAGACTAGACAGACAAGACTAGACAGACAAGACTAGACAGACAAGACTAGACAGACAAGACTAGACAGACAAGACTAGACAGACAAGACTAGACAGACAAGACTAGACAGACAAGACTAGACAGACAAGACTAGACAGACAAGACTAGACAGACAAGACTAGACAGACAAGACTAGACAGACAAGACTAGACAGACAAGACTAGACAGACAAGACTAGACAGACAAGACTAGACAGACAAGGCTAGACAGACAAGACTAGACAGACAAGACTAGACAGACAAGGCTAGACAGACAAGGCTAGACAGACAAGACTAGACAGACAAGACTAGACAGACAAGACTAGACAGACAAGACTAGACAGACAAGACTAGACAGACAAGACTAGACAGACAAGACTAGACAGACAAGACTAGACAGACAAGACTAGACAGACAAGACTAGACAGAGAAGACTAGACAGACAAGACTAGACAGACAAGACTAGACAGACAAGACTAGACAGACAAGACTAGACAGACAAGACTAGACAGTCAAGACTAGACAGACAAGACTAGACACACAAGACTAGACGGACAAGACTAGGCAGACAAGACTAGACAGACAAGACTAGGCCAACAGGGCTAGATGGACAAAACTAAAATCTGAGTCAGGTAATTAAATGTTTATAAATGCTTGGCATTTCTCGGTTGATTGTGAGACAAATAAAACAATCCAGTCAAGGATTCGCCGTTCGTTTTCTTTTTATATTAATTTAACCAAATGAGTAAGAAATGTGTAATAAACACGTCGCAGAAACAATTCGCAAACAACAAAACCGCAAAACAAAACAGAAATTTCGACCATAATCACAGCTCGAAATCTTCTTTTGTCTACACTTATCTAGTTTAGTCTCGTCACACTTGTCTATACTGCCTAATATTGATGGCATACTAAAATCCAATCTTTAAACTAGTATTTGAGTATGCAATCTATATTGCTAACCTAACCTAACCTAATATTGCTGGTGAACTAAAATGCGATCTATAAGCTAGTGTTTGATAATGCAGTCTATATTGCTAACCTAACTTAACCTAATATTGCTGTTGAAATTATCTACGATCTATAAACTAGTATTTGATAATGCAGTCTATACAGCCTTATATGTCTATATCTATAAACTGTGAAATAGCAGTTAATGTATATATTTGCAAACTTTGGTGGAATGTAGTGGCGCCCCGGTGTGAGCGACGACTGGTCCAATGTGCGCTACTGAAATAAAACAAGGTCAAGTTTGGCAAGGTCAGTTGGGACGGTCGCGCGTCAGGGCTGCGTGTGGGTGTCTCCCTCTCGCACCGTCACCTGCCCTATCTACCCAGCACCCGTCCTTTGCTAGCGCGACACCTAGACCACCTCAAGTGTGTAAAATTAGGAACGGATTAGGTAATAATCGGTGGGAAGGTTCACGGTCGTGCGAGTTATCGAGTTTTCGGCGAAGAAAACAAGACGAAAATAGAAATTTAAATTTAGGTTTGTTTTGTTACTTTGGGTGGGTTTTTTTTGGGTAATTTATGGATTAATAAAAGTTATTATTTTATTTGCGTTATTGTTATCCAGATTTATTTGCCCTACGTCTTGCAATTCAACCCACGTTGATATTTACCCAAAAACTCGAAAACAACATCTAAATCTAGTCAATTTCGTATTCTATAATAAGTAGTCGATTTTTTGTTTGTTTGGTTTGGCGATATCGTTCGGCAAAGTGAACATTGGAAGTTGGTGCGATAGCGACTGGTAGAACGTAGTATTTTGACATTGCACGAAGGCCGAATTTATTTTTAAAGACTCGTCGGTATCAGGTTCAAGGACGCGTCGGAGCGCGCGGGAGGGACACGACCGCCGCGCGATTACGGCAGAACACAATCGCACTCACGGCCGAACTGATAATAAATAATTGCGATTTTTTTTTTAACTCGCTCGACGCAGTTTTTCTCGTTAATTTTTTCAGCTCTTACATAAACGATTATCGCATTTTTACGACGGCTTTTTTATCGAACGTCCTTCCCGATTTACATCATTTTTACTTATTTTTGCACAAATTTTACGTTGGTTTTGCACCAAATTCTATTTATTTTTTCACAAATTTAACAACAATTATATAGACAAAGTTTTCCAACAATTTGTATACATTTAAATCCTCCAATGACAAGATCAGACAAGACTAGACAAGATTAAATAAAATTAGACTATACATGGTTGGTTACACTATTATTATCTAGACTAGATTTGGTTGGTTAGACTACACATGGTTGGTTAAACTATACATGGTTAGTTGTTTAACTAACCATGTATAGTTTAACCAACCTAGATAACATAGTTGGTTACTATAGAATCGGGAGTGTTCCGTCTATTTCGCTTGGGTTTTAAGGTGTATATGAGATGCTACTGCGTTTGGCGAGATAGTTGCTTTTGATCTTTGTATGCGTGATCCACTCCCTAGTTTTCCTACGAGTGTTTCCTCCCTAGTTTTCCTCCCTAGTGTCCACGCTTTTCCGATTGAGTTCTGGAAATTAAAACCTTCTACGGTTTCTGCCCACATTTATTGTCTTGTTGCATCAAGACTATGAAGGAGATCGTCTGATATTTCTTGATCACCGGTTTCGAGGAAGTTTTGATAAAGCTCAGCGCTATTCTGTGAGCATCCAGTGATGTACTCCTTACGAAAGCCTCTTGGGATACACCTTTTAGCAGTGCCTATGATTGCATCCATGAATCTGGTGTAGTTTTTACTCTGTGGTGGGATCCAGCCTAGGCATTTATCTAGATCTTCAGAAAACTTGTCCCAGTTAGCCTTCCCAAAGTTTCATCTTGGTCGAGGTGAGGACATGATTATTGGTATTTGGGTGCCCATTTCTATCTTGACTGGACGATGCTAGCTGTGTGGGAAATCACAGAGGACCTGTCGTTGGACCAGAAGGGATGCATTGTTATTGCTGCTGGTTGAAGTGAAGCACAGGTCAGGGTTATATTCTCGTCTCCATGCTGCGGGCTTGAATGCAAAGCGGTCTTTTCCATCGAAGACGAGATTAAGGTTTTCATCTTCAGGCCATCCTACTAACGCCTCTCCGTTAGCGTCACAGTTTCTGTATTCCCACTGCTCGTGGTGGCTGATGAAGTTACCCACATAAAGTGCTGGGTGGGGTTGAGTTTGGAGAACTGTGCCTGGCCAAGCTGTAGCGGGTGGTTTATAGATATCGGATACTGTGATGTCTCCGATTTTCGTCACGAGGACATCAATTTTCAGTAGAGGTTTTTATCACAGAAGCGTTTTCGATGTCGTGCCTGACGTAGGTTGTTACGCCGTAGGCTTGGTGATAGGTTGCTCCGAGTAGGTCGTATCCGCGTATTTTGCCCCTTTTTGTAGTTGTTCTTCTGATTGGCAGTGTGTTTCTTGAATAGCAATCACAACAATATTGTTATTTTTAAAAAGCTTAGATAAATATTTGCATTTTGCGTAGCTTATGCTCTCTATGTTTATATGGCGAATACGGACACAAGGTCCGAGGTTTCTTGTCAGCAAGCCCTTACAATAGCTGTTATTAAATCTTGGCAGCACTATGGATTTGGGTCTGATTTGGCTGGTTGTTTAAGTGTCTTACGGTCAGGAGAACCTTCTTGGTTTGTTTGACCGTCAAAATTTGCTAGTTCATTTAGCGTTACCCAGGGTGCACCACGAGGAGGCGAACTAGCTTTTACACCCCGAGACCAGACAGACAAGGCTGGATAGACAAGACCAGACAGACAAGATCAAACAGACAAGCCCTCAATAAAACTTCTATTCCACTTTGGCTTTTTCATTCATGGTGGGCAGTTATACAGGGTGGTCAGGCTTATACATAGTTGGTTAGACTATACATAGTGGGTTAGACTATACATAGTTGGTTAGACTATTCATGGTTGGTTAGAATATATATGGTTTGTTAGACTATACATAGCTAGTTAGATTATAAATAGTTAGTCAGACTATATATCTTCTTCTTCTTCTTCTTTTAAGCGTTGTCCCTTTCGTGCAGGGTCCGCTTTCTTGGTCAATGACCGCCATTTTGCACGGTTTTGTGCGTCATTTGGTTTTAGGCCCACGATCTTTTGTGTCCTGCCATCGGTGCCTTGGTCTTTCTCTGGGACGTTGCCCTTCAATCTCAAAATGGAGGGCAGAGTTGACAACAGTACCAGTAGCTGCTCGCAGTGCATGGGCTTACTGTTGGAATCGTTTCTCTCTCATTTTGTCCACAATTGAAGCGACACCCATTTGCACTCGAATTGTGTCGTCAATAAGGGAGATGCCCATTCCTCAACGAAGCATTCTCATTTCCATGGCATGTAGATGACGTTCAGAAATCTTGTCAGATGGTCGACATTCGACTCCTTCTTCTACTTCTTGGAGATCTCTCGATCTGTTAATTCTGGGGCCGCCTCTGCATCTTTTCCTGAGAGGTAGATTGCCAACTATCTCTCAGTCTTTTAGGTGGTCTCCCGGGCGGTCTTGAGCCGGGCGGGTTGTTTTCTAGGACTATTTTTGGAAGTCTGTTCTCGTCCATCCGTCTTACATGGTTGTACCACTGCCTCTTAAGTTATCTTCCCAATCTCACAATGTCTTGGATTTGTTACATACAAGTTAGGTTAGGTTAGGTTTTTTAAAAAGTTACATACAAGTAAGTACAAGCATACGTCATCTGCTCTATCTTGTTCTCTGATATCTGTATTTCTTACTTCTTGTCACTTCTTGTTTTCCCCGCTATTGTTTTCATTTCGGCCACCCTTAGCATGTGTTTCGTCTTCATGCTGTCTTCGCAGGCTTCTGTACGGTACGTCATGATCGGTCTGATACAACTCTTGTAGATTCTAATTTTGCTATCTTTGCGCATGACCAGGTTTGCCCATATCTATATCTCGTAGGCATCCTGATACTTGTTAATCTGGCTCCTCAGGTCTTTAACTAGGTCGTGGGTGCTTGATATGCCTATGCCCAGGCATCTGAATTGCATCACCTGTTCTATGGGATTCTCCTGCACCACTAGTTTACATCTGAGAGGATCTTTCGCGATTGTCATACATTTGGTTTTGTTGATAGAGATGTTCATATTGAGTTGGCGGCTTGCTTGGAGGAACTGGAAGAGTTGTCTCTGTTGATTCAACAATAATTGCGGCAGCAGACTCCATTCACATTCGACTCCATATAGCGCACCACGGCGTATAACTGTCAGATATATCTTGGATTTGAGGTCCGATATATCTGGGATAACCCAGGACTTCTCCTTCCACCGCATCCAGGTTGCATTTACTCTGGCTCTTACTCCATCACTGAAGCTGCCATCACTCTGTAGACGAAACCCAAGGTACCTAGAGGGGTTGATTTTCTCCACCGACTTGAATGGTACCGTTACTTGGATTTAACTCCAGATATTCCGTCTTTTTTAAGTATAGACGTAGACCATCCTGGTAGAGGCGGATATTTCAGTCGTCAAATTGAGGCTGGAGTTCTAGCGGGTGACATCTGCAACCATTACATCATCCGCATACAGAAGGGTTCAATGTACATTCCGTTGTACATCACGAGTGATGGCGTCCATGACAATCACAAAGAGGGTGATAGTGCTGAACCTTGGTGGACTTCGACATTTCGACCACAGGAAAGTTATCTGAGGTTATCAGTCTTTAGTCAGACTATATACGGCTAAAGTATATATG
Source organism: Phosphuga atrata (assembly GCA_944588485.1). NCBI lineage: Eukaryota > Metazoa > Arthropoda > Insecta > Coleoptera > Silphidae > Phosphuga > Phosphuga atrata. Next base: position 58,213,827 of record OX155902.1, on the reverse strand, counting down.
GCCACAAAGACTATACATAGCTAGTTAGATTATACATTGCTAGTTAGACTATACACGTGTAGTTAGACTATATATGGCTATCAAACACTAATGTTTAATTTGATCAAAAATCAAAATCTAGTTAAACTATAAATAGCTAGTTAAACTATAAATAGATAGTTAGACTATATATTGCTAGTTAGACTACACATGGCTAGTTAGACTATATATGGCTAGGCTATACATGGCCACTTAAACTGTACATAGCTAATTAAACTACATTGCTAATTAGACTATACACAGCTTGCTAGACTATACGGGGCTAGTTAGACTATACATAACCAGTTAGACTATACATTACTAGTTGGACTATAGATAGCTAATTATACTATACATGGCTACTTAGTCTATACATGGCTACTTAGACTATACGTGGCTGTTTAGACTATACATCGCTAGTTAGACTATACATAGTTAGTTTAACTCTGCATAAGATAAAAATTTGGACGACTAGTCTTCTCTGTATAGTCTTGTCTGTGTAGTCTTGGCTGTCTAGTCTTGTCTGTGTAGTCTTGTCTGTCTAGTCTTGTCTGTCTACTCTTGTCTGTCTAGTCTTGTCTGTCTAGTCTTGTCTGTCTAGTCTTGTCTGTCTAGTCTTGTCTGTCTAGTCTTGTCTGTCTAGTCTTGTCTGTCTAGTCTTGTCTGTCTAGTCTTGTCTGTCTAGTCTTGTCTGTCTAGTCTTGTCTGTCTAGTCTTGTCTGTCTAGTCTTGCCTGTCTAGTCTTTTCTGTCTAGTCTTTTCTGTCTAGTCTTGTCTGTCTAGTCTTGTCTGTCTAGTCTTGTCTGTCTAGTCTTGTCTGTCTAGTCTTGTCTGTCTAGTCTTGTCTGTCTAGTCTTGTCTGTCTAGTCTTGTCTGTCTAGTCTTGTCTGTCTAGTCTTGTCTGTCTAGTCTTGTCTGTCTAGTCTTGTCTGTCTAGTCTTGTCTGTCTAGTCTTGTCTGTCTAGTCTTGTCTGTCTAGTCTTGTCTGTCTAGTCTTGTCTGTCTAGTCTTGTCTGTCTAGTCTTGTCTGTCTAGTCTTGTCTGTCTAGTCTTGTCTGTCTAGTCTTGTCTGTCTAGTCTTGTCTGTCTAGTCTTGTCTGTCTAGTCTTGTCTGTCTAGTCTTGTCTGTCTAGTCTTGTCTGTCTAGTCTTGTCTGTCTAGTCTTGTCTGTCTAGTCTTGTCTGTCTAGTCTTGTCTGTCTAGTCTTGTCTGTCTAGTCTTGTCTGTCTAGTCTTGTCTGTCTAGTCTTGTCTGTCTAGTCTTGTCTGTCTAGTCTTGTCTGTCTAGTCTTGTCTGTCTAGTCTTGTCTGTCTAGTCTTGTCTGTCTAGTCTTGTCTGTCTAGTCTTGTCTGTCTAGTCTTGTCTGTCTAGTCTTGTCTGTCTAGTCTTGTCTGTCTAGTCTTGTCTGTCTAGTCTTGTCTGTCTAGTCTTGTCTGTCTAGTCTTGTCTGTCTAGTCTTGTCTGTCTAGTCTTGTCTGTCTAGTCTTGTCTGTCTAGTCTTGTCTGTCTAGTCTTGTCTGTCTAGTCTTGTCTGTCTAGTCTTGTCTGTCTAGTCTTGTCTGTCTAGTCTTGTCTGTCTAGTCTTGTCTGTCTAGTCTTGTCTGTCTAGTCTTGTCTGTCTAGTCTTGTCTGTCTAGTCTTGTCTGTCTAGTCTTGTCTGTCTAGTCTTGTCTGTCTAGTCTTGTCTGTCTAGTCTTGTCTGTCTAGTCTTGTCTGTCTAGTCTTGTCTGTCTAGTCTTGTCTGTCTAGTCTTGTCTGTCTAGTCTTGTCTGTCTAGTCTTGTCTGTCTAGTCTTGTCTGTCTAGTCTTGTCTGTCTAGTCTTGTCTGTCTAGTCTTGTCTGTCTAGTCTTGTCTGTCTAGTCTTGTCTGTCTAGTCTTGTCTGTCTAGTCTTGTCTGTCTAGTCTTGTCTGTCTAGTCTTGTCTGTCTAGTCTTGTCTGTCTAGTCTTGTCTGTCTAGTCTTGTCTGTCTAGTCTTGTCTGTCTAGTCTTGTCTGTCTAGTCTTGTCTGTCTAGTCTTGTCTGTCTAGTCTTGTCTGTCTAGTCTTGTCTGTCTAGTCTTGTCTGTCTAGTCTTGTCTGTCTAGTCTTGTCTGTCTAGTCTTGTCTGTCTAGTCTTGTCTGTCTAGTCTTGTCTGTCTAGTCTTGTCTGTCTAGTCTTGTCTGTCTAGTCTTGTCTGTCTAGTCTTGTCTGTCTAGTCTTGTCTGTCTAGTCTTGTCTGTCTAGTCTTGTCTGTCTAGTCTTGTCTGTCTAGTCTTGTCTGTCTAGTCTTGTCTGTCTAGTCTTGTCTGTCTAGTCTTGTCTGTCTAGTCTTGTCTGTCTAGTCTTGTCTGTCTAGTGTTGTATGTCTAGTCTTGTCTGTCTAGTCTTGTCTGTCTAGTCTTGTCTGTCTAGTCATGTCTGTCTAGTCTTGTCTGTCTAGTCTTGTCTGTCTGTCCTCCTCGGTGGTGTAGTTGACAACATACCCGCCTTTCAATGCGGGAGACCCGGGTTCGAATCCTGGTCGGGGAGACAACAACTAGGGCGGTTTTCATTAACCGTCCGGGCTGCCCACCCTGAATGAATGCAGAATATGCGATACCGGGGTGGCGTATACTAAAAGCCAAGGTGGAATAGGGGGTTTAGTGAGAGCTTCCCCCGAACCACTTTTAATAAGAGTCTTGTCTGTCTAGTCTTTGTCAACAAAATCTAGTTAAACTATAAATAGCTAGTTAAACTATAAATAGATAGTTAGACTATATATTGCTAGTTAGACTACACATGGCTAGTTAGACTATATATGGCTAGGCTATACATGGCCACTTAAACTGTACATAGCTAATTAAACTACATTGCTAATTAGACTATACACAGCTTGCTAGACTATACGGGGCTAGTTAGACTATACATAACCAGTTAGACTATACATTACTAGTTGGACTATAGATAGCTAATTATACTATACATGGCTACTTAGTCTATACATGGCTACTTAGACTATACGTGGCTGTTTAGACTATACATCGCTAGTTAGACTATACATAGTTAGTTTAACTCTGCATAAGATAAAAATTTGGACGACTAGTCTTCTCTGTATAGTCTTGTCTGTGTAGTCTTGGCTGTCTAGTCTTGTCTGTGTAGTCTTGTCTGTCTAGTCTTGTCTGTCTACTCTTGTCTGTCTAGTCTTGTCTGTCTAGTCTTGTCTGTCTAGTCTTGTCTGTCTAGTCTTGTCTGTCTAGTCTTGTCTGTCTAGTCTTGTCTGTCTAGTCTTGTCTGTCTAGTCTTGTCTGTCTAGTCTTGTCTGTCTAGTCTTGTCTGTCTAGTCTTGCCTGTCTAGTCTTTTCTGTCTAGTCTTTTCTGTCTAGTCTTGTCTGTCTAGTCTTGTCTGTCTAGTCTTGTCTGTCTAGTCTTGTCTGTCTAGTCTTGTCTGTCTAGTCTTGTCTGTCTAGTCTTGTCTGTCTAGTCTTGTCTGTCTAGTCTTGTCTGTCTAGTCTTGTCTGTCTAGTCTTGTCTGTCTAGTCTTGTCTGTCTAGTCTTGTCTGTCTAGTCTTGTCTGTCTAGTCTTGTCTGTCTAGTCTTGTCTGTCTAGTCTTGTCTGTCTAGTCTTGTCTGTCTAGTCTTGTCTGTCTAGTCTTGTCTGTCTAGTCTTGTCTGTCTAGTCTTGTCTGTCTAGTCTTGTCTGTCTAGTCTTGTCTGTCTAGTCTTGTCTGTCTAGTCTTGTCTGTCTAGTCTTGTCTGTCTAGTCTTGTCTGTCTAGTCTTGTCTGTCTAGTCTTGTCTGTCTAGTCTTGTCTGTCTAGTCTTGTCTGTCTAGTCTTGTCTGTCTAGTCTTGTCTGTCTAGTCTTGTCTGTCTAGTCTTGTCTGTCTAGTCTTGTCTGTCTAGTCTTGTCTGTCTAGTCTTGTCTGTCTAGTCTTGTCTGTCTAGTCTTGTCTGTCTAGTCTTGTCTGTCTAGTCTTGTCTGTCTAGTCTTGTCTGTCTAGTCTTGTCTGTCTAGTCTTGTCTGTCTAGTCTTGTCTGTCTAGTCTTGTCTGTCTAGTCTTGTCTGTCTAGTCTTGTCTGTCTAGTCTTGTCTGTCTAGTCTTGTCTGTCTAGTCTTGTCTGTCTAGTCTTGTCTGTCTAGTCTTGTCTGTCTAGTCTTGTCTGTCTAGTGTTGTATGTCTAGTCTTGTCTGTCTAGTCTTGTCTGTCTAGTCTTGTCTGTCTAGTCATGTCTGTCTAGTCTTGTCTGTCTAGTCTTGTCTGTCTGTCCTCCTCGGTGGTGTAGTTGACAACATACCCGCCTTTCAATGCGGGAGACCCGGGTTCGAATCCTGGTCGGGGAGACAACAACTAGGGCAGTTTTCATTAACCGTCCGGGCTGCCCACCCTGAATGAATGCAGAATATGCGATACCGGGGTGGCGTATACTAAAAGCCAAGGTGGAATAGGGGGTTTAGTGAGAGCTTCCCCCGAACCACTTTTAATAAGAGTCTTGTCTGTCTAGTCTTGTCTGTCTAGTCTTGTCTGTCTAGTCTTGTCTGTCTAGTCTTGTCTGTCTAGTCTTGTCTGTCTAGTCTTGTCTGTCTAGTCTTGTCTGTCTAGTCTTGTCTGTCTAGTCTTGTCTGTCTAGTCTTGTCTGTCTAGTCTTGTCTGTCTAGTCTTGTCTGTCTAGTCTTGTCTGTCTAGTCTTGTCTGTCTAGTCTTGTCTGTCTAGTCTTGTCTGTCTAGTCTTGTCTGTCTAGTCTTGTCTGTCTAGTCTTGTCTGTCTAGTCTTGTCTGTCTAGTCTTGTCTGTCTAGTCTTGTCTGTCTTGTCTTGTCTGTCTAGTCTTGTCTGTCTAGTCTTGTCTGTCTAGTCTTGTCTGTCTAGTCTTGTCTGCCTAGTCTTGTCTGTCTAGTCTTGTCTGTCTAGTCTTGTCTGTCTAGTCTTGTTTGTCTAGTCTTGTCTGTCTAGTCTTGTCTGTGTAGTCTTGGCTGTCTAGTCTTGTCTGTGTAGTCTTGTCTGTCTAGTCTTGTCTGTCTACTCTTGTCTGTCTAGTCTTGTCTGTCTAGTCTTGTCTGTCTAGTCTTGTCTGTCTAGTCTTGTCTGTCTAGTCTTGTCTGTCTAGTCTTGTCTGTCTAGTCTTGTCTGTCTAGTCTTGTCTGTCTAGTCTTGTCTGTCTAGTCTTGTCTGTCTAGTCTTGTCTGTCTAGTCTTGTCTGTCTAGTCTTGTCTGTCTAGTCTTGTCTGTCTAGTCTTGTCTGTCTAGTCTTGTCTGTCTAGTCTTGTCTGTCTAGTCTTGTCTGTCTAGTCTTGTCTGTCTAGTCTTGTCTGTCTAGTCTTGTCTGTCTAGTCTTGTCTGTCTAGTCTTGTCTGTCTAGTCTTGTCTGTCTAGTCTTGTCTGTCTAGTCTTGTCTGTCTAGTCTTGTCTGTCTAGTCTTGTCTGTCTAGTCTTGTCTGTCTAGTCTTGTCTGTCTAGTCTTGTCTGTCTAGTCTTGTCTGTCTAGTCTTGTCTGTCTAGTCTTGTCTGTCTAGTCTTGTCTGTCTAGTCTTGTCTGTCTAGTCTTGTCTGTCTAGTCTTGTCTGTCTAGTCTTGTCTGTCTAGTCTTGTCTGTCTAGTCTTGTCTGTCTAGTCTTGTCTGTCTAGTCTTGTCTGTCTAGTCTTGTCTGTCTAGTCTTGTCTGTCTAGTCTTGTCTGTCTAGTCTTGTCTGTCTAGTCTTGTCTGTCTAGTCTTGTCTGTCTAGTCTTGTCTGTCTAGTCTTGTCTGTCTAGTCTTGTCTGTCTAGTCTTGTCTGTCTAGTCTTGTCTGTCTAGTCTTGTCTGTCTAGTCTTGTCTGTCTAGTCTTGTCTGTCTAGTCTTGTCTGTCTAGTCTTGTCTGTCTAGTCTTGTCTGTCTAGTCTTGTCTGTCTAGTCTTGTCTGTCTAGTCTTGTCTGTCTAGTCTTGTCTGTCTAGTCTTGTCTGTCTAGTCTTGTCTGTCTAGTCTTGTCTGTCTAGTCTTGTCTGTCTAGTCTTGTCTGTCTAGTCTTGTCTGTCTAGTCTTGTCTGTCTAGTCTTGTCTGTCTAGTCTTGTCTGTCTAGTCTTGTCTGTCTAGTCTTGTCTGTCTAGTCTTGTCTATCTAGTGTTGTCTGTCTAGTCTTGTCTGTCTAGTCTTGTCTGTCTAGTCTTGTCTGTCTAGTCTTGTCTGTCTAGTCTTGTCTGTCTAGTCTGTCTAGTCTTGTCTGTCTAGTCTTGTCTGTCTAGTCTTGTCTGTCTAGTCTTGTCTAGTCTTGTCTGTCTAGTCTTGTCTGTCTAGTCTTGTCTGTCTAGTCTTGTCTGTCTAGTCTTGTCTGTCTAGTCTTGTCTGTCTAGTCTTGTCTGTCTAGTCTTGTCTGTCTAGTCTTGTCTGTCTAGTCTTGTCTGTCTAGTCTTGTCTGTCTAGTCTTGTCTGTCTAGTCTTGTCTGTCTAGTCTTGTCTGTCTAGTCTTGTCTGTCTAGTCTTGTCTGTCTAGTCTTGTCTGTCTAGTCTTGTCTGTCTAGTCTTGTCTGTCTAGTCTTGTCTGTCTAGTCTTGTCTGTCTAGTCTTGTCTGTCTAGTCTTGTCTGTCTAGTCTTGTCTGTCTAGTCTTGTCTGTCTGTAAAATAAGCGAATGAAACGAAATAATAAAAGTAATAGCGGACTGAAAGGTGAGTCAAAGGTTAATACGAAACATAAAATAAAGATCGAAATTATTATGAACACGTAGGTCGCACCTGTTTGGACGACTGCTGACTTCCACACGAAAATTTCTATTCGACGCTCTCGAATTGCGTTAGAACAACACACACACAGGGAACAATTAAGTGCTGTAATTTAATCAAGGTCGAGCGTCGAACAAATACAGAAAAAATAATAAATTACCGAGACCTTCGAGGTTTTTATTTTCAAGTTTGCATGCATTTCACAAACGTTACAATAATAAATTAAAACAAAAAAATGTTGGTCGGGCCTTGGCATTCACACCACTATTCATGCATCGGTGAATATTTCCGAAATGCTTTCAAAATATAATACAGACAAACAAGAGCGTCGTTATTAGAGGTTTTTCCTACACAAAACGTCAGCAACTTCATTCTAGATTAGACTTTAAAACACAAAAACAAATTATTGTGGTTTGAGGAAGTGGAGAAAGGACACACCCTTGCCTCACACCTCGCTGAATGGGAACATACTCAGTGGTCATGTTTCCCTACTGACTAGGGCTAAATTACTATTATTCTTTCGAGTACGTGCCCGAAATAGCGCAGGGTGGCCACATTGGTTCAATTAATTGAAAATTGCGGCAGGGGACTAATTTTCTTAGCGGGGAAAGCCGACACAAGTGGCCCGCGGTCCGCAAGTTGGAGGCCATAGATAATGATGAAACTGAATTAGATTTAGCTTTGATAAGTTTGAATGCATGTGTAAACTGATTTTTAAAGCGAATTTGCAAATTGTTATTATATAATCTGTTACAACTTGAGACGTAATTCTGTATATTATATTAAAATTAAATGTATTTACCAAAATTTCAAGGTTTCTACGTAAATTTAGAATGCAATGTAATAATTAATGGCGACTCGACTCAATTATTCCTGGATTTACAGAAATAAATTGAACAGTTTAGATAGTGAAGCACATGCAATAAATAAAAAATAATAATGTTTTCCGACTGATTTTGAGATGCTGAATCCATTGGTGAAAACTAGAAGTGTCTGTGATAAGCCGTTCAAAAGTTATGAGATCGTGAAATCTGCGGAAATGTGTTTGCTTAATATCGTTATTTATCAAGTGCATGGAAAATGTCAAAGTGTGTCTGAAAGTGTTTTCCCTGCTGGTTGGGAAAATACAAATTGCATTTTGCTGGCCGCTTCCGTGCGCGAGATTTGATTTGTTATGATTGTCAAAATCGAGCGAAATTTCGCAAAATTTGGTCCTCCGAGTAGAGAATTGGAAAAGTAATTGATATTTTTCAGAAAATCTAAGCGCACCTATAGGTAAATGACCACCTATAGGTAAATCCGTTTTTAAATATTTGCAACCGTTCTCGAGATATAGACTTATGAAGTCGAAATTCTGGAAATTTTGAATTCAGAATTTCGCAGTAAAAATAGAATCTTTCGAAACAAATTCTTTTTGTTTTTAATTTTTAGTAAAAATGGGACACTCATAATTTGTCACCCTTTACATTCTCCGGCTAATTTCAACATGCTGAAAATTAGAAATCTCTAGATTAAGGCCTAGGCCGCACTACGACTAAACCGCTGCGGATTTCAAAATCAGTTAAACTTTCTTAGCCGAATTATAACCCATCTAAATAATAAAGGAAACAACTCCAAAGAGCACAAGTCCGCAAATAAAAAACATTTGAACATATTATTTTTATTACAAAAATCCTACTTAGTATTAATCCCATTGGCTGTTTCTTGGCTGGCCTGCCTTTACGTTTCCCCTTGCCACCTTTCCCACTTTTCCGCTTCATTTTCTTATCCCGCTGCTTCTGAGATCTCACATCCTTCTTCATCCTTCGATCAACCACCTTGTAATGTCCCTTAACTCCTGAAGGCCGCGACATCATCTTCGCCGCCGTATGTTTCTTCGCAACAACGTTAGTCAACTCCTTCTTTGGCTCTTGCCTTGCCTTCTTATAAAATAATTACAAACATTAAAATGAACATTCAAAAATGGATTTATAAAGTTAATTTATTTTTACTGTTTGACAGCTTTAACTTTTTCCCGGTTTGTGACGTCAACGTCAACGTTGTCCATTAAAGCTTCGACTTTATTCTTGGCTTTCTCTAATTTCTTCACGGCACGCTCTCTTCTTCCTGGCTTTAGCTCCAATTACTTTCTTAATAGGTCTGACGTTGAGTTCTTCCAATCGTTTCTTGTAATCATCGACTAGTTCTTTAGGAACTGGAGCTTCTATTTTCATGTGCTTTGCTTCTTCTTCCGTAAACCAATCGGGAAATGGGTGTCGTTAAACGCGTATCGATTCCAAGCTCCGTCAATCAAATCCCGCTTGGCGTTCTTGCTGTTGACCATAACAGTGCCTGAAGCTAAATCTTCAACGGATAATTTAACTCTTTTCCTTTTATCTTCTTTAACGACCTCAAATCGACGTTTGCTTGCTGCTTTTTTATTCCCACTGAATTCTTCTTCGACATTGTAATCGCTTTCATCGCTATCCGAACTGTAATCACTATCGTCACTCTCCTCCACAACTTTCTTCATATTCCTTCTTAAATTCTTTATGTTGTCTTCTCCGATTACAGTGACTCCTTTGCTCTTGTAATCTTCGACCATTTTGTCCAAGACGGCGTCTTCGTCCTTCTCACTGGTCAAGTTCTTGAAGATGTCTCTTTGGAAGAATAGCTCGGCTTTGTGGACTCGCTTTTGGTCTTTGTCTCGGTAATCCAAATCCGTGATTAACGGATGATCTGCAGCTTCTTTCTTGAATTTCTTGGTAAATTAACGTTCATTAGTTTCATACCTTCGTCATCCGATTCTGAATCAATACAACCTAAAACAAATCAATCAAATCTCGAGCTTAATCTATTAACAATTTACCTAATCCTTCCTTAACTTCATCATCATCATCGCTTCCCAGCTCGATTTCGGAATCTGGTTCTTTGTAATAAACTCCTGAGCTACTTAAATGCGATAGTTCTTAAACATAGTGTTCGCATTTGGGTAGCCTCTTCTGCCCATCTTCAGCGTCTAAGCTTATTTGGTGCAGGTTTAGGAGAAGCTTTACAAACATGCGGGATGGAAAAGCAGGTTGTGGATGGTGATGGGGATGAAGGTAAGGATGATTCGAAAGCTCTGAATATTTTGGGATAACATGCGTTTCAGTTTAATTACTGTTAAAGCTTTCCAGAGTACAAGTTTTCAAGGTAAGATTGGGCTAAAATCAGCTAAACTTTCTCAGCCGAATTATAATCCATCTAAATATCAAAGGAAACAACTCCAAAGGGCGCAAATCCAGAAATAAAAAACATTTGTACATATACTTTTTATTAAACAAAAATCCTACTTAGTATTAACCTTCATGGGCTGTTTCTTAGCTGGCCTACCTTTACCTTTCGCCTTGCCACCTTTCCTCTTCATTTTCTTATCCCTCTGCTTCTGAGCTCTCACATCCTTCTTCATCCTTGGATCAACCACCTTGTAATGTCCCTTAACTCCCGAAGGCCGCGACATCCTCTTCGCCGCTGTATGTTTCTTCACAACAACGTAAGTCAACTCCTTCTTTGGCTCTTGCCTTGCCTTCTTATACAACCTAAAAATAATTACAAACATTAAAATGAGCAATTAATGTTGTTATTGTTAATTTATTTTTACTGTTTGGCTGCTTTAGCTTTTTCCCGGTCTGTGACGTCAACGTTGTCCATTAAAGCTTCGACTTTATTCTTGGCTTTCTCTAATTTCTTCACGGCACGCTCTCTTCTTCCTGGCTTTAGCTCCAATTACTTTCTTAATAGGTCTGACGTTGAGTTCTTCCAATCGTTTCTTGTAATCATCGACTAGTTCTTTAAGAACTGGAGCTTCTATTTTCATGTGCTTTGCTTCTTCTTCCGTAAACCAATCGGGTAAATGCGTGTCGTTAAACGCGTATCGATTCCAAGCTCCGTCTATCAAATCCTGCTTAGCTTTTTTACTGTTGGTCATAACTGTACCTAAAGCTAAATCTTCAACGGATAATTTAACTCTTTTCCTTTTATCTTCTTTAACGACTTCAAATCCATGTTTGCTTGCTGCTTTTTTATCCCCACTGAATTCTTCTTCGACGTTGTAATCGCTTTCATCGCTATCCGAACTGTAATCGCTATCGTCACTCTCCTCCACAACTTTCTTCTTAATCCTTGTTAAATAATTTTTGTTGTCTTCTCCGATTACAGTGACTCCTTTGCTCTTGTAATCTTCAACCATTTTGACCAAGTCGGCGTCTTCGTTCTTCTCACTGATCAAGTTCTTGAAAATGTCTCTTTGGAAGAACAGCTCGGCTTTGTGAACATGCTTTTGGTCTTTGTCTCGTTAATCCAAATGCGTGATTAACGGATGATCTTCAGCTTCTTTCTTAGATTTCTTGGATTTTTTAACTTTCATTGGTTTCATACCTTCTTCATCCGACTCTGAATCAATAAATCCTGAAACAAATCAATCAAATCTCGAGCTTAAACTATTAACAATTTACCTAATCCTTCTCTAACCTCATATTCTTTATCGCTTTCCAGCTCGATTTCGGAATATGAGTCTTTATAATAAACTCCTGAGCAATCTAAATGCGATTGTTCTTTAACATAGTGTTTGCATTTGGGTAGCTTCTTCTGCCCATCTTCAGCGTCTAAGCTTATTTGGAGCTGGATTTGGAGAAGCTTTACAAACATGCGGGATTGAGAAGCAGGTTGTGGATGAAGATGGGGATGAAGGTAAGGATAATTTGAAAGCTCTGAATATTTTGGGATAGCATGCGTTTCAGTTTAATTACCGTTAAGGCTTTCCAGATTACAAGTTTTCAAGGTAAGGTTGGGCTAAAATCAGCTAAATTTTCTCAGCCGAATTATAATCCATCTAAATATCAAAGGAAACAACTCCAAAAGGCGCAAATCCACAAATAAAAAACCTTTATGCATATTCTTTTTATTAAACAAAAATCCTACTTAGTATTAACCTTCATGGGCTGTTTCTTTGCTGGCCTACCTTTACCTTTCCCTTTGCAACCTTTCCCACCTTTCCTCTTCATTTTCTTATCCCGCTGCTTCTGAGCTGTCACATCCTTCTTCATCCTTGGATCAACCACCTTGTAATGTCCCTTAACTCCTGAAGGCCCGCGACATCCTCTTCGCCGCTGTATGTTTCTTCGCAACAACATAAGTCAACTCCTTCTTTGGCTCTTGCCTTGCCTTCTTATACAACCTAAAAAATAATTACAAACATTAAAATGAACATAATAAATTGATATTGTTATTGTTAATTTATTTTTACTGTTTGACTGCTTTAGATTTTTCCCGGTCTGTGACGTCAACGTTGTCCATTAAAGCTTCGACTTTCTTCTTGACTTTCTCTAATTTCTTCACAGCACGATTCTTCTTCCTGGCTTTGCCCTCAATTACTTTCTTGATAGGTCTGACGTTGAGTTCTTCCAATCGTTTCTTGTAATCATCGACTAGTTCTTTAGGAACTGGGGCTTCTATTTTCATCTGCTTTGCTTCTTCTTCCGTAAACCAATCGGGGAAATGGGTGTCGTTAAACGCGTATCGATTCCAAGCTCCGTCAATCAAATCCCGCTTGGCGTTGTTGCTGTTGACCATAACAGTGCCTGAAGCTAAATCTTCGACGGATAATTTAACTCTTTTCCTTTTATCTTCTTTAACGACCTCAAATCCATGTTTGCTTGCTGCTTTTTTATCACCACTGAATTCTTCTTCGACCTTGTAATCGCTTTCATCGCTATCCGAACTGAAATCGCTATCGTCACTCTCCTCCACAACTTTCTTCTTATTCCTTGTTAAATTCTTATTATTGTCTTCTCCGATTACAGTGGCTTTTGTAATCTTCAACCATTTTGTCCAAGTTCGCGTCTTCGTCCTTCTCGCTGATCAAGTTCTTGAAGATGTCTCTTTGGAAGATCAGCTCGGCTTTGTGGACACGCTTTTGGTCTTTGTCTCTGTAATCTAAATCCGTGAATAACGGATGATCTTCAGCTTCTTTCTTAGATTTCTTGGATTTTTTAACTTTCATTGGTTTCATACCTTCTTCATCCGACTCTGAATCAAAAAAACCTGAAACAAATCAATCAAATCTCGAGCTTAAACTATTAACAATTTACCTAATCCTTCTCTAACTTCATATTCTTTATCCCTTTCCAGCTCGCTTTCGAAATATGAGTCTTTATAATAAACTCCAGAGCTATCTAAATGCGATTGTTCTTTAACATAGTGTTTGCATTTGGGTAGCTTCTTCTGCCCATCTTCAGCGTCTAAGCTTATTTGGGGCTGGATTTCGAGAAGCTTTACAAACATGCGGGATTGAGAAGCAGGTTGTGGATGGCGATGGGGATGAAGGTAAGGATGATTCGAAAGCTATTTTGGGATATCATGCGTTTCAGTTCCATTACCGTTAAAGCTTTCCAGATTACAAGTTTTCAAGGTAAGGTTGGGTTAAAATCAGCTAAACTTTCTCAGCTGAATTATAATCCATCTAAATATCAAAGGAACAACTCCAAAGGGCGCAAATCCACAAATAAAAAACATTTGTACATATTCTTTTTATTAAACAAAAAACCTACTTAGTATTAACCTTCATGGGCTGTTTCTTGGCCGGCCTACCTTTACCTTTCCTCTTGCCACCTTTCCGCATCATTTTCTTATCCCGCTGCTTCTGAGCTCTCACATCCTATTCTTCATCCTAAGATCAACCACCTTGTAATGTCCCTTAACTCCTGAAGGCCGCGACATTCCCTTCGCCGCTGTATGTTTCTTCGCAATAACGTAAGTCAACTCCTTCTTTGGCTCTTGCCTTGCCTTCTTATACAACCTAAAAGATAATTTCAAACATTAAAATGAACATTCAAAAATTAATGTTGTAATTGTTAATTTATTTTTACTGTTTGACTGCTTTAGCTTTTTCGCGGTCTGTGACGTTAACGTTGTCCATTAAAGCTTCGACTTTCTTCTTGGCTTTCTCTAATTTCTTCACGGCACGCTTCTTCTGCCTGGCTATAGCCTCAATTACTTTCTTGATAGGTCTGACGTTGAGTTCTTCCAATCGTTTTCTCTAATTTCTTCGCAGCACGCTTCTTCTTCCTGATGGCTTTGGTGTCAATTACTTTCTTAATAGGTCTCACGTTGAGCTCTTCCGATCCTTTCTTGTAATCATCGACTAGTTCTTTAGGAACTGGGGCTTCTATTTTCATGTGCTTGGCTTCTTCTTCCGTAAATCAGTCGGGTAAATGCGTGTCGTTAAACGCGTACCGATTCCAAGCTCCGTCAATCAAATCCCGCTTGGCCTTCTTACTGTTGACCATAACGGTGCCTAAAGCCAAATCTTCAACGGATAATTTAACTCTTTTCCTTTTATCTTCTTTAACGAACTCAAATCCATGTTTGCTTGTTGCTTTTTTATCACCACTAAATTCTTCTTCGACATTGTAATCGCTTTCATCGCTATCCGAACTGTAATCATTATCGTCACTCTCCTCCTGAACTTTCTTCTTATTCTTTGTTAAATTCTTTTTGTTGTCTTCTCCGATTACAGTGACTCCTTTGCTCTTGTAATCTTCAACCATTTTGTCCAAGTCAGCGTCTTCGTCCTTCTCGCTGATCAAGTTCTTGAAGATGTCTCTTTGGAAGAACAGCTCGGCTTTGTAGACCCGCTTTTGGTCTTTGTCTCGGTAATCCAAATCCGTGATTAACGGATGATCTTCAGCTTCTTTCTTAGATTTCTTGGATTTTTTAACTTTCATTGGTTTCATACCCTCGTCATCCGATTCTGAATCAATAAAACCTAAAACAAATCAATCAAATCTGGAGCTTAATCTATTAACAATTTACCTAATCCTTCCTTATCTTCATCTTCTTCATCGCTTTACAGCTCGATTTCGGAGTCTTGATAATAAACTCCTGAGCTATCTAAATGCGATTGTTCTTTAACATAGTGTTCACATTTGGGTAGCTTCTTCAGCCCATCTTCAGCGTCTAAGTTTATTTGGGGCTGGATTTGGAGATGCTTTACAAACATGCGGGATGCAAAATCAGGTTGTGGATGGCGATGGGGATGAAGGGAGGGATGATTCGAAAGCTCTAAATATTTTGGAATAGTATGCGTTTCAGTTTAATTACCGTTAAAGCTTTCCAGGATATAAGTTTTCAAGGTAAGATTGGGCTAAAATCAGATAAACTTTCTCAGCCGAATTATAATTCATCTAAATATCAAAGGAAACAACTCCAAAAGGCGCAAATCCACAAATAAAAAACCTTTGTACATATTCTTTTTATTAAACAAAAAACCTACTTAGTATTAACCTTCATGGGCTGTTTCTTTGCTGGCCTACCTTTACCTTTCCCTTTGCAACATTTCCCACCTTTTTTCTTCATTTTCTTATCCCGCTGCTTCTGAGCTCTCACATCCTTCTTCATCCTTTGATCAACCACCTTGTAATGTCCCTTAACTCCTGAAGGCCGCGACATCCTCTTCGCCGCTGTATGTTTCTTCGCAACAACATAAGTCAACTCCTTCTTTGGCTCTTGCCTTGCCTTCTTATACAACCTAAAAAATAATTACAAACATTAAAATGAACATAATAAATTGATATTGTTACTGTTAATTTATTTTTACTGTTTGACTGCTTTAGCTTTTTCGCGGTCTGTGACATCAACGTTGTCCATTAAAGCTTCGACTTTCTTCTTGGCTTTCAATAATTTCTCTACAGCACGCTTCTTCTTCCTGGCTTTAGCCTCAATTACTTTCTTAATAGGTCTGACGTTGAGTTCTTCCAATCGTTTCTTGTAATCATCAACTAGTTCTTTAGGAACTGGGGCTTCTATTTTCATGTGATTTGCTTCTTCTTCCGTAAACCAATCGGGTAAATGCGTGTCGTTAAACGCGTATCGATTCCAAGCGCCGTCTATCAAATCCCGCTTAGCTTTTTTACTGTTGCTCATAACTCTGCCTAAAGCGAAATCTTCAACGGATAATTTAACTCTTTCTTCTTTAACGACCTCAAATCCATGTTTGCTTGTTGCTTTTTTATCACCACTAAATTCTTCTTCGACATTGTAATCGCTTTCATCGCTATCCGAACTGTAATCATTATCGTCACTCTCCTCCTGAACTTTCTTCTTATTCTTTGTTAAATTCTTTTTGTTGTCTTCTCCGATTACAGTGACTCCTTTGCTCTTGTAATCTTCGACCATTTTGTCCAAGACAACGTCTTCGTCCTTCTCACTGGTCAAGTTCTTGAAGATGTCTCTTTGGAAGAATAGCTCGACTTTGTGGACTCGCTTTTGGTCTTTGTCTCGGTAATCCAAATCCGTGATTAACGGATGATCCGCAGCTTCTTTCTTGAATTTCTTGGTTAATTAACTTTCATTAGTTTCATACCTTCGTCATCCGATTCTGAATCAATACAACCTAAAACAAATCAATCAAATCTCGAGCTTAATCTATTAACAATTTACCTAATCCTTCCTTAACTTCATCATCATCATCGCTTCCCAGCTCGATTTCGGAATCTGGTTCTTTGTAATAAACTCCTGAGCTATTTAAATGCGATAGTTCTTAAACATAGTGTTCGCATTTGGGTAGCCTCTTCTGCCCATCTTCAGCGTCTAAGCTTATTTGGTGCAGGTTTAGGAGAAGCTTTACAAACATGCGGGGTGGAGAAGCAGGTTGTGGTTGACGATGGGGATGAAAGTAAGGATGATTCGAAAGCTCTAAATATTTTTGGATAGCATGCGTTTCAGTTTAATTACCGTTAAAGCTTTCCAGATTGCAAGTTTTCAAGGTAAAATTGGCCTAAAATCAGCTAAACTTTCTCAGCTGACTTATAATCCATCTCTAAATATCAAAGGAAACAACTCCAAAGGGCGCAAATCCACAAATAAAAAACATTTGTACATATCCTTTTTTATTAAACAAAAATCTTACTTAGTATTAACCTTCATGGGTTGTTTCTTAACCGGCCTACCTTTACCTTTCCCCTTGCCACCTTTCCCACCTTTCCTCTTCATTTTCTTATCCCGCTGCTTCTGAGCTCTCACATCCTTCTTCATCCTTGGATCAACCACCTTGTAATGTCCCTTAACTCCTGAAGGCCGCGACATCCTCTTCGCCGCTGTATGTTTCTTCGCAACAACGTAAGTCAACTCCTTCTTTGGCTCTTGCCTTGCCTTCTTATACAACCTAAAAATAATTACAAACATTAAAATGAACAATTAATGTTGCTATTGTTAATTTATTTTTACTGTTTGACTGCTTTAGCTTTTTCCCGGTCTGTGACGTCAACGTTGTCCATTAAAGCTTCAACTTTCTTCTTGGCTTTCTCTAATTTCTTCACGGCACGCTTCTTCTTCCTGGCTTTAGCCTCAATTACTTTCTTAATAGGTCTGACGTTGAGTTCTTCCAATCGTTTCTTGTAATCATCAACTAGTTCTTTAGGAACTGGGGCTTCTATTTTCATGTGCTTTGCTTCTTCTTCCGTAAACCAATCGGGTAAATGCGTGTCGTTAAACGCGTACCGATTCCAAGCTCCGTCTATCAAATCCCGCTTAGCTTTTTTACTGTTGATCATAACTGTGCCTAAAGCTAAATCTTCAACGGATAATTTAACTCTTTTCCTTTTATCTTCTTTAACGACCTCAAATCCATGTTTGCTTGCTGCTTTTTTATTACCGCTGAATTCTTCTTCGACGTTGTAATCGCTTTCATCGCTATCCGAACTGTAATCGCTATCGTCACTCTCCTCCACAACTTTCTTCTTATTCCTTGTTAAATTCTTTTTGTTGTCTTCTCCGATCACAGTGACTCCTTTGCTCTTGTAATCTTCAACCATTTTGTCCAAGTCGGCGTCTTCGTCCTTCTCGCTGATCAAGTTCTTGAAGATGTCTCTTTGGAAGAACAGCTCGGCTTTGTGAACACGCTTTTGGTCTTTATCTCGATAATCCAAATCGGTGATTAATGGATGATCTTCAGTTTCTTTCTTAGATTTCTTGGATTTTTTAACTTTCATTGGTTTCATACCTTCGTCATCCGATTCTGAATCGCTAAAACCTAAAACAAATCAATCAAATCTCGAATTTAATCTTTTAACAATTTACCTAATCCTTCCTTAACTTCATCTTCTTCATCGCTTTCCAGCTCGATTTCGGAATCTGAGTCTTTATAATAAGCTCCTGAGCTATCTAAATGCGATTGTTCTTTAGCGTAGTGTTCGTATTTGGGTAGCTTTTTCTGCTCATCTTCCGCCTCCAAGGCTACGTCGGGGGCTTGGTCCATGATCAAGTTCATATCAGTTTTGCTTTTGATCAGCTTTAGACTGAACATGTCGTCGCCTTCCATCGTTGGACCCTCATCTCCCTTCAAGACCATCTTCAGATTGAGACGGTCGTTCAATTTCTTACGCTCCTTTTGGACCTTTTTACGTTTACGCTTCGATTCCCTCATTTCTTCCACTTGTAATTCCGTGATTTTTTTATCAATCTCTTCATCTTCGTTTTCACTTGCTGCTTTTTCTTCCTCAACTTCTGGTTTTTCAGTATCTTCTTCGTCCTTTTTCTTAGCTTTTTCATATTCTTCGTGTAAGACTTTCCACCAACTTAACAACATCCTGATATCTTTCCGTCCCAAAACCTTGATGTCCTTGCAACATTCTTTGATTTCCTTCGTTGTTTTCTCGTGATTTTCAATTTCTTTATCATCAAAGATAATCTGTAATCAAATAAAATTTTATAAACAGAAAAAAACAAGGTACTTACGTATTAACGCCACCACCGCTACATTTTTAACCCTTTCGAGACAAACGGGATAATACGTCCCAGAGCAAATTTCAACTCTCAAGTCTATTGGGATATATAATCCCATTATATAAGACTATTGGGACTATATATCCCATACTAAAAAGCATAATTACTGTATTTTGTAAAATTATCAATATACAGAAACCTTCTTAAATATATTTATGTTTCTTGGATCTTGTCTGGTCTTATTTGGTCTTGTCTGGTTATGTCTGCTCTTCTCTGCTCTTGTCTAGTCTGGTCTGTGTTACGTAGTAAAGAAGATTAAAGAAGGTTTACACATTAAAGACAAAAACTATAAAATTCGCCATTTTTTTAAGAAAAGAAAAATTCGTCTCGAAAGGTTTAAATTCCGCCAATCTACACCTTGTTTATGATAATTACAATTTACTATTTGTTGTATTACCTACAATTTTTATGATAAATCATAAAATAAAACATTTTATTTAAAATTAAAACATTTTTAAAACTCAAAATACTTATTTTTTAACCCCAATATATAACGGTGGTGACGTTAATACGTAAGTACCTTAAACAAATTAATTTATAATTTACCTCCGAGGCAGTTTGTAAAGCTTGAACGCCATCCTCGTGCTTAACAAACTCGCTGACTGGCAGCTTATGATGCAAAGTGTAATCGTTTTCCGGATAACCCACAGCTTTCGCTTTCTTAGCCTTTTCTGGATGGAAAATATTTAGCCTATTCCCAGGTTCAATCTCCAACTCGGAAAATACATATTTAGGATCCAAGAACTTTCCATCGATTTTGTCGGGAGCTATATAAGCTTGACAAACCACAAAGATTTCGGCGGATTCGTTACGAGAAGCTTGGGGCTTGGTCGCGTGGACTTTCTTGAAGAGTTGTTTGAAGACCCAGATTAAGGGGTGGTAATCTTTGGAGCGGAAGACTTTGGTGACAAACCAACCGCCCGGTCGTAAGAATTGTGTGGCTAGTTTTAAGGCGCTTAGGGTTAGGCAGGCTTGTTGGTAAGCATCGTGCAGCCAGTTTTTGCCTACGTTTGGGGCACCATCGTTGAGGACAATGTCAGCTTTCCAGGTTTTTAGTTCTTTTGATATGGCTACGCGGCATTTTTCTGTTGTTATGTCTTCGGTTATGCCTATGCAGCCTGGGATTGCTTTGATTGGAAACAAATCTATGCCTAAAATCGCATGAACAAAACTGTTAAATTATAATTGGATTTAAAATGTTGGGCTAAGGTGCAAAACACAGGTTTCCATACAGTTTTTTGTTCTTACGTATCATTCCTACATTTTTAAAACATTTTTAAAACTCGAAATACTTTATTTTTTAACCCCAGTTAGATTAGGTTGCCCACCATGAAGCGGACAGATAAATCATGACAACATAAGCGCAGCAGCGTGAACTCACGATCCAATATATAGCGGTGGTGGCTTTAATATGTAAGTACCCAGTTTTTGTCACATTATCAGAAATTTACCAGCCATTGCATCCAATATGTCAATGTTTAGGAATACAATAACACGAATATTTCTTGAACCAGGCAAAGTAGAAGCTTAACTTTTGCGTTCCGATGTTAGTTAAACAGTGTCACAGACGATTAACAATAGTTACACCTGGTACAAAGTTCGAAACCCTGAGTTTCAAAAAATATTGCACCATATTCCATATTCTGCACCTTAGCCAAAATATTGAAGAAGAACAAAGAAGAAACTTCAACCTATTCTATCTAAATCAATGATTCAGTGTTTATTGCTTATATAGTTAAATATTTCTATCCTTGTTTTGTAATTTTTTTTAAAATAAAAATTTGATGTTTTACCAATGACGATGCTGGAGACAGGCATGTTCTGTCTGGCAACTTGCATCCATCCTCCGGGGGCTGCACATAGATCGATACATACTCTGGACTTTTGCAAAAACTCAAACTTCCTGTTCAGCTGAATCAATTTGAAGGCAGCTCGAGATCTATACCCGGACTCCTTGGCCAACTGGTAGTACTTGTCTTTGCGCTGCTTTCCAATTTTCTTCTTCTGCCCCATTTTGCAATTCTTCTAGATATTTGGGGTTAGAAGGAACAAACACACGTGCAACACATTAACTTCTGCCACTCTCAAAACTTCGAGTATGTTATGAATGAAGGTAGCTGCTTTACAATCAATCGACTGTGTAGGCAACTTTATAACGTTGGAAATGTGCTTGAAAGTAAATAATACATTTCAAAGTACAAGTCTTCTAAACTTACTCGGTTTAACTTTGCATCTAATGTTAGATGGAACTCATATAAAATCAGACAAGATTATTTATTAAACAAATAGTGTTTAATAAATAAGCACCAGTCACAATAAAAGTGAAGCTCTTAAATGGATTTAACTCTTTCTCTGCGAATTACTTTTTTGAATTGATGTAATTGTGTGCTCAATATTCTGAACATTACATTATAGCCCGTGCAGAATACTTTTATTACTTTGTATTATTTGCAAGTATTGCCAGATTTTCAAAAACCAAAATCTCTATTCGAAGCAAATTTTGTTTTTTTGTTGATTTAAGTGGACAAACTTTGCAAAATACTTTTTTTATGTCAAAATTGGACGAAAATGTTAAAATAATTTGCAAATATTGCCAAATTTTCAAATACTAAAACCTTAATTCGAAGCAAATTTTGTTTTTGAGTGGACAAACTTCGAAATTCTTTTGTTTTATGTCAAAATTGCAAAAACCAAAATCTTAATTCGAAGTAAATTTGGTTTTTGTTATTGATTTGAGTGGACAAACTTGACGAAATTCTTTTCTTTTATTTCAAAATTGGACGAAAGCGTCAAAATAATTTGCAAATATTACTAAATTTTCATAAGACAGAATCTTTGCGTTGTAATTTTTTTTAATTTTGTTTTTTTGTTGATTTAAGTGTACAAATTTTGCAAAATTCTTTTTGTCTTGTCAAAATTGGACGAAAACGTCAAAGTTATTTTAAATATTGGCCAAATTTTCAAAAACCAAAACCTCTATTCGAAACAAATTTTGTTTTTTTTTCTTGATTTGAGTGGACAAATTTTGCAAAATTCTTTTTGTTTTATGTCAAAATTGGACGAAAACGTCAAAGTTATTTTAAATATTGGTAAAATTTTCAAAAATCAAAACCTCTATTCCAAACAGATTTTGTTTTTTGTTGATATGAGTGGACAAACTTTGCAAAATTCTTTTGTTTTATGTCAAAATAGAACGAAAACGACAAAATAATTTGTCTAGTCTGTCTATTCTTGTCTGTGTAGTCTCGTCTGTCTAGTGTTATATATGACTAGTATTGTCTGTCTAGCCTTGTCTATATAGTCTTGTCTGTCTAGCCGTGTCTGTATGTCCTCCTCGGTGGTGTAGTTGACAACATACCCGCCTTTCAATGCGGGAGATCTAGGTTCGATTCCTGGTCGGGTAGACAACAACTAGGGCGGTTTGTTAGTAAACCGTCCGGGCTGCCCACCCTGAATGAATGCAAAATATGCGATACCAGGGTGGTGCATACTAAAGCCAAGGTGGAATAGGGGGTTTAGTGAGAGCCTTGTCTGTATAGTTCTGTCCGTCAAGTCTTGTCCGTCTTCGGTGTAGTGATCGATAAAAGGCTATCCTTCATGGCGCACATTACCGAAGGTACAGGAAAGGCAATAGAACACTAGAGAACATCCGCATAGTTTACAATTATTTTTTGGGATTTTTTGAAATATTCAACTTTCTAACGATCCCAGCCAGCGTTGAATTTTGCAGGAATGTTGCAGCAATGTTCCGAAGGCTGCACAACATTCCGAATGTTGCACCAACATTCCTGAACATTCCAGTGGCAACGTTACAATGTGAATGTTGCAGCAACATTCCTACAACATTCCAGTTGCAACATTACATTGTGAATGTTGCAACAACATTCCTGAACATTCCAGTGGCAACATTGAAATGTGAATGTTGCAGCAACATTCCTGCAACATCCCAGTTGCAATATTACAAAGTGAATGTTGTAGCAACATTCCTACAACATTCCAGTAAGGCTGCGCCAATTATTTTTTTCATTATTAATATTATCATTTATTTTTACTGTGATTATTTTTTCTCGTCTCACTTTTTTTTTATTCTTATACTCAAAAATGTAATATATTTTTAGTTATTTTTCCGATCGGCGCGTGTATTTTCCGCCGATCGGAATTTGGATACACAATGCGTGTATATACTCAATGAAACGTTGCTGTATTTATCTACGCTCTCTCTTCTTTTTGTACTCCT
Organism: Phosphuga atrata; assembly: GCA_944588485.1. Lineage (NCBI taxonomy): Eukaryota > Metazoa > Arthropoda > Insecta > Coleoptera > Silphidae > Phosphuga > Phosphuga atrata. Next base: position 58,191,116 of record OX155902.1, on the reverse strand, counting down.
CTCTTCCACTTTTATGTAGTGTATTAAGGCGGGATTACGATGAACTTAACGTGACGAGATGAGACGTGATGAAAACCTAAAAGCCATTGTTTTATATGCGGCCCATTACGATCGAGGTAATGTGAAGTATCCGAACTTAACGTAATGTGAAATCTACCAATGTCCAAAGTTTCACGTCGTGTCGCCTTATCTTTCAGCCAATATGTTGCATCTTTTTATTCGAAATTTACAGTTCATACTATTCTATATCCTTTCTATCTTTATTTCAGCAACAGTGAAAGGATGTAGCTCCAGGTAGCAAACGCTTCGTGAGAGGTTTGTCAAAGAGAAGTGGATTGTTGAGCTTGATGGGATGGGTCAGGGGCAGCGGAATCGACTCGTCCAGGATGGCCCTTATTGCAAATATTGCAATTCCTGAAACCCCATATTAGGAAAAGGAAGTGTATGAACGCTGAGTCCCTCCTAAACGCGTTTACATAACCTACTTGTACAACAAACACGTTGCCTTAAAATTTAGTTGGCAAGGTCGTTCGGATAAGAAACGATGTTTTAGACAATTGATGATGGCGAAATTACTCTGCAGTAAGTTTATTTCTTTAAAAGTGAACATTTTTATATTTTTGCCAGATATTTTTACTTATATTTTATATTGTCCTACAATTTTACAGAGAATTGGCGGAGAGAAATGGTCGGAAAAAGATATAGAAGAGACTCTGGCGAAATGACTTATTCAAACTCCAACAAGAGTCAGTCGAGCCAAAAAAGCAAATGCGGAAGTTTCCTCCGATGAGAATGTAAATAAAGAATGACCAACAACAAAGAATGTAAATAATGAAATTTTTAAATAAAAGAGAAGAATAAAAGAGAATAAAACCAAAAATATAATTTTATATTTTTCAATATTCAATATATTCCTATAACATTTCTCCAATATTCGCAATATTCCTGCAACATTCATGCAATGTTCGCAATCTTCCTGCAACATTCATGCAACGTTCGTAATGTTCCCGCAACGTTCCTGCAAAGTTCGAAATGTTCCCGCAACGTTCCTGCAATGTTCCTAATGTTCCCGCAGCGTTAGTAATGTTCCCGCAACGTTCGTAATGTTCCCGCAACGTTCCTGCAATGTTCGCAACATTCCCGCAACGTTCCTGCAATGTTCCGTGCAACGTTCCCACAACATTTCTGAACGTTGCAGAGAGGCGGACATAGGAATGTTGTAGGAATGTTGCAGGAATGTTGCAGCAATGTTTAACGTTGCGAAAGTAACATTGCTGCAACATTCCTGCAACATTCAACGCTGGCTGGGATAAGACCCTAGGTGCAGGGGTGAGTCCCGAATCTTTCAACCAGGGTAACGCAACGCTCCAATGAGAGTGTATATATTTATTAATCTCTTCGTTATGTTTAAAAAAGCCACAATGAATTCGTGAAGTCAGTCAAATATTTTTATTTATTTTTAATAATTATTTTTAATATGCTATAGCAGTCCATAGAATCTGCCCGTCAAATCAATTGGACTACTATAACAGTCCATAGCACCTGAGCGACAAATCAATTGAACTGCTATAACAGTCAATAGCAGCGAAGGGTTAATACTTAAAGTATAAATCTGTTTAGACTGAATCTATTCCTTCTTTTAAAATAATCTAGTTAAAACTTTTTCAAGGAATTAGACTAAAATAAAATATCAACATCATCATCATCATTGGTCCAACAGCCTTGAGAGAGCCTCGACCTCCCTTAGTCTTGTCACCATTCTTCCCTGCTCTGCGCCAGTTTGTTGCGCCCATCTTCTTGGCGTCCTCGTCTCGCCAGCGCAGTCTTTGAGTCTTCCTCTGCGTTTTCTTCCCTCAGGTTGGGCCGTTAGCATGCGCGTCGCGGGGTTTCCGGCGCCCTTGCTAAATGCCCAGTCCACCTTAATCTTCTCACTTTTATAAGGTGCACCACGTTTCTTCCATTGCCTATATCGCGGTACATGTGGTAGATTTCGTGGTTGTATCTTCTTCGCAGAATCGTTTAAATATCATTCTGAGAATCCCACGTTCAAATGTTAATAGAAGGTTTTTTCATCGGCTTTTGATATCGCCCAGGTTTTTACCCATATGTGAGGACTGGCAGGATAAGTGTTCTGTGTATGAGTAGTTTGGTTTTTCGGCTTAGTAGCCTGCTCGTCAGATGCTTATGCAGACCGCAGTAACACTTATTCGCTATTACTATCCTTCTCTTCTTTTCCACCGTCGTATTGTTATCACTGGTGATCAGGGAGCCTAAGTACACAAATTCGTCTACATTGTCAAAGTTGTTATCGTCTGCGGTGAGTGTCTGTCTGTTATTTCTGGCTGTGTTGTTTGGTTCAGGTGCCATGACCTTCGTTTTGTCTATGTTTATCTGAAGGCCCATGCGTTTTGCAGTCGTAGAGAGTGCGGTGGTCATTTCTTTTCATTTTCCCTCTGTGCGTGCGACTATGTAATGTCACTTCCTTTGTACTCACTATATTGCCCTTTTTGCTCTTACACATGCTCATTCGTGGTTTATATTCTTTCTCAACATTACTTTGGATTGTCTAAGCTCTGGAAGTTCTTGCCAGGTTTCTCACTTCTTCATCTAAACTCTTGTGTATGCTGTTCATACTCATGCCACAAATGGGTTCCGGACCTATAAATGGATCCCTTATTCGCTAGGTGATCAGTTTCTTGATTTACCTCTATACCAGTGTGTCATAGTACCCAGCATGGGCGTAGCCAGGATTTAGTTTCGGGGTGGGTTTTAAGATCATGATTTAGTTTCGGGGGGTGGGGGGGTGTTTAAGGAAATACAGTATCTGAAATGCACCAAATAACTTTCTAAAACCGACACACAAGGGTTCCTAGACTTCATATCTACCATGCTCTCTTGAAGAGAGTCGTATCAACTCGTCTCTTTATTTCAATATAACATTTATGTATATTTTTTGCATATTTCGGCTACGGCTACACCCGGCTACGCCCATGGTACCCAGTATAGTGTTGCTTTATTGTCTCTGCCAATCTTGTATAGCTTTCTCATGCAGTCCCATACATGTTTGATTCTGATGGTGTATTAGTAATAGCCTTGATGGGCGCTTGGCTATCCGACAGGATAGCAATTCGTTTTTTACGATAGTTCTATTGGGCACATCTTTCGATGCCTCTGCTTAAAAGATACTTGGGTCCCATGGATTCGAAGTACCTTGCTGAACCTTACAATTCAATTTAGCCGATCAAGCGGATCCCTCCACGACAAGGTAGAATGGAGTCAGACCCATCAGCCGTTCCATTGCTGCTGTCGGGCATGACTCCATCGCCCCCCGTGATGCCTACATATGCCAGACTTTGAATCTTCTCAAGCTGTTTCTACATAGAGATCAGCATGGTTCTACTTCCCCACGCTAGTGCCCCGTTAATGGTCACATCCATCGCAGGATTGTGGGGTTACAACCCTATGTTTTCCCTGTAAGATTTCTTCACACTAGAGAGGCTTTTTTTGGCTTTCCCTACCACTTCCTCAGCGTGTCTGTTCCATAGAAGTTTGCTATCTATTAGTGTTATTCCCAGATATTGTATCTCCTCTTTGTATTCTACTGCTCTCTCATCTAACGATATGGGCTGTAGGCAGTTTCGTTTTCTCTTCCTAGTAAAGGGTATTTGCTCAGCTTGAGTTTTAATCTCACTGTTTGACATGATCTATTAGTTACTTTGAGATGTTTACTTCTCTGTGCCGTTTCACAGAGCGTTTCCTCAAACATCCTTTTGGCAAAGATGACTATGTCATTGGTGTAACCTTGACATTTAATGTCTAGGTCGTTCAGGCTAGCCAGTAATTCATCAACAACCAGGCTCCAACTAAGTGGTAATAACACATCTCACCGTGGGCACCCACGAGTTGTGGAGATCTTGATGTTGTCCTTTCCCACTAGTGTCTCAGCATAGTTTTCAGCATTTTTCCCATCCACTTTGAGGTAATGCTGTCGATATTCCTTCTTTCAAGAGCCGATTTGACAACCTCATGCGAGGTGTTGTCACATGCTCCTTCAATGTCCAAGAAGGCACATATCGCTACTTCCTTTGTATAAAGTGCTGCTTCTATTTCATTTGTCAGCTGATACTTCTTCTTCTTCATATAGCGCTACAGCCCAAATCGGGCCCTGGCCTCCTGTATTTTTGTCCACTATTCTTACCTGTCCTTTGCAATTCTTCTCCACGTTCTTACTCCGAGTAGAATCATATGTGTGCTGGTCTCTTACTCCCTTGCCAATATAGTTTGTCTCCTGGTTTGCTGTTATAATTGTCTTAGTCTTTGGGCTCCGGGTTTATTTAAAGTGCGTACATTCCATTTTCCAATTACATAGCCAAAGTTTCGACGCGTAAGTCGTCTTCTGTTAATCCGTCCATTCCGAGGGTGTTATATTCCGAGTTGTTATTTTTGCTGGGGAAGGGTAGTTAACCCTTCGCCCACCCTCATCTTTTATCCGGGCTTGGGACCGGCTGCTTTGGTGACTGGGCTACTCAATCCACCCATTTTCCTCAACAGGCAGAGAGATACTGTCTCCGGGGATTTTCCTGCTCTGTATACATGCTGTTGTTCTAAGATAATTGTAAATTGCCTTCTCCATTGTCTTTAATATGAAAGATGTTATACTAATGGGTCTAAATAGACTTCGGTTGAGTGGTGTCTTTTTCCCTCACCATCGGTATTAATATAAAGTGACCACACGTCCCGATTTTGGCGAGACAGTCCCGCTTTTTGAAGGACAGTCCCGCGTCCCGCCGATTTTTATAAATGTCCCGCTTTTTAGAAAATGTGCTGTAATATATAAAATAAATGTATAAATAATAATGTATAAATAATATCTGCAATGTGCTGTAATATATAAAATAAGATTTTTCCAAATATTCCCATAAAATCTCCTTTTTGAATGTCACCCAATGAAATTTTTTAATATCCTCGAATTGAGCATTCTTTAAGATATTCCAAGCTGTTTATATAAAAATTTCTGACTACTTTCAGAAAATCCTGTCGTTTAATTAATGGCAGCTTCCTTATAGTTACTAATAATTAATAATAAATACATTTTTGTACATTTATAGACAAATATATGAATGTATACAATAATAGTAGTTTATGATACAAGTGTGTGAAGAAGGACTTTTCTGCATGAGTTGCGACGAGCCGACGGCGAGTGGTTTAATCGCAATGAGTAGAATTAATCTAGATTAGGTTATGTTAGGTTAGGTTTTTTTAATTGACTTATTAACTTATTTAATTGTAGATAACAATTATTTGGTGATAGAATTAAGAGTTTGGAAATTTTAATAATGCGAAAGAAACCGACAAATCACGAGCAAAACAAAAAAAATTTCTTGATTCAAAATAAGAAAAATTAATTCAATTTTAATTTATATTCACTACGTCGATTTTTTTTTGTTTAGTGACGCAAGTTGGTGCCATAGTAACAACAAACAGAAATCGTTTAATAATGAAACTCCATTTGATTTACTTTGGACTTTTAGGCACGATTTGGACATATTACACACGAGTATAATAATGGCAGCCTTCTCATGGAATAATGTTTTTATGAATGTGTTCATTTTGGTGTGTGAGTAGATAAATAAAAATGGTCTGCTTTCATAACTAAATTATAATTCTCATTTCATCCCATTTGTCCCGCTTTGTCTCAATGAAAATGTGGTCACTTTATATTAATACCACCTTAGCAATTCTACATTAAGTGTGCAAAAGGCAAGCAATAGAATCATATGTGTGCTGGTCTCTTACTCCCTTGCCAATCCATTTTGTCTCCTGGATTGCTGTTATCATTGTCTTAGTCTTTGGGCTCCGGGTTTATTTAAAGTGCGTACATTCCATTTTCCAATTAGATAGCCAAAGTTTCGTCGCGTAAATCGTCTTCTGTTAATCCGTCCATTCCGAGGGTGTTGTACAGGTTCCTAAACGTTATTTTTGCTGGGGAAGGGTAGTTAACCCTTCGCCCACCCTCATCTTTTATCCGGGCTTGGGACCGGCTGCTTTGGTGACTGGGCTACTCAATCCACCCATTTTCCTCAACAGGCAGAGAGATACTGTCTCCGGGGATTTTCCTGCTCTGTATACATGCTGTTGTTCTAAGATAATTGTAAATTGCCTTCTCCATTGTCTTTAATATGAAAGATGTTATACTAATGGGTCTAAATAGACTTCGGTTGAGTGGTGTCTTTTTTCCTCACCATCGGTATTAATATAAAGTGACCACACGTCCCGATTTTGGCGAGACAGTCCCGCTTTTTGAAGGACAGTCCCGCGTCCCGCCGATTTTTATAAATGTCCCGCTTTTTAGAAAATGTGCTGTAATATATAAAATAAATGTATAAATAATAATGTATAAATAATATCTGCAATGTGCTGTAATATATAAAATAAGATTTTTCCAAATATTCCCATAAAATCTCCTTTTTGAATGTCACCCAATGAAATTTTTTAATATCCTCGAATTGAACTGTCCATTCTTTAAGATATTCCAAGCAAGTTATTATAAAAATTTCTGACTACTTTCAGAAAATCCTGTCGTTTAATTAATGCCAGCTTCCTTATAGTTACTAATAATTAATAATAAATACATTTTTGTACATTTATAGACAAATATATGAATGTATACAATAATAGTAGTTTATGATACAAGTGTGTGAAGAAGGACTTTTCTGCATGAGTTGCGACGAGCCGAAGGCGAGTGGTTTAATCGCAATGAGAAGAATTAATCTAGATTAGGTTAGGTTAGGTTTTTTTAATTGACTTATTAACTTATTTAATTGTAGATAACAATTATTTGGTGATAGAATTAAGAGTTTGGAAATTTTAATAATGCGAAAGAAACCGACAAATCACGAGCAAAACCGTTTGCGAGTATGTTTGCGCTCTTCCCTTAGACAAAATATTTCAAATCATTGACAAAATAAGGTTAGAACGTTCAGCGCCCCCGTGGAAAAAAATGGTAACTAGTAAAAACGCACAGTAACGGGAACACTATTTCGTCGTTGTCGATGAAATCTAGGTTAACCTAGATTTTTATCTAGATTAGGTTATGGTTAGGTTAAGTTATATTAGAGTCAGATATATCCAGATTGAGAGACCAAATTTCTTGATTCAAAATAAGAAAAATTAATCCAATTTTAATTTATTTTCACTACGTCGATTTTTTTTTGTTTAGTGACGCAAGTTGGTGCCATAGTAACAACAAACAGAAATCGTTTAATAATGAAACTCCATTTGATTTACTTTGGACTTTTACGCACGATTTGGACATATTACACACGATTATAATAATGGCAGCCTTCTCATAGAATAATGTTTTTATGAATGTGTTCATTTTGGTGTGTGAGTAGATAAATAAAAATGGTCTGCTTTCATAACTAAATTATAATTCTCATTTAATCCCATTTGTCCCGCTTTGTCTCAATGAAAATGTGGTCACTTTATATTAATACCACCTTAGCAATTCTACATAGCTCCGGTATGTATCCTAAACTACTTCTAAATATTTTTCTAAGATACGGCATTAATTTCCTGCTTCCCTGTTGTAGGAAGGCGAGAATTAACCCGTTCACACATGGGGCCTTGAATGGCTCAGGAATGGCTGGAGAGTACTCATCATATATATATATATATATATATATATATATATATATATATATATATATATATATATATATATATATAGTTTATAGGGAGGCAAAATTAACTAGACCATACCGCCTTTTAGTAAGTTGGTAAAAGTATTTTGGCAAACGTAGTATTTACAAAATACTAAGATACAAAAAGAATGTATCTAAATACAAGATACAAAATTAAAACTTAAAAAAGTATTTAGATATAAGATAAAAGTACTTATTTTGTATCTTGTATCTTTATTTCAAATACTTGTATCTAAGATAAGTCACATCTCTGTATATATAGTACTATTGATAATACTCATGGGCGTACCCAAGGGGGGGTTTTGAGAGTTTGCAAAATTGAAATATGCAAAATATAACATAAATATTATATTGAAATAAGGAGAGACGATGAGAGGCGACTCTCTTCAAGGGAGCATGGTAGATGTAAAGTTTGGGAACCTTTGTGTGCCCTGTTGTGAGTTTTAGAAAGTAAATTGGCGCATTTCTGTTTTTGTATTTTCTTCAAACCCCCCCTCTGAATCTAAACCCTGGCTACGCCTGTGATAGTAGTACATATATGGTGCTTATTCTGATTTCCGTGCAAATGGACGCGGTCCATCGGTTCTTCCAGCCAGCCGGACTTGGTCTCCCTGGTTGCATACTTGACTTGGTCTCCCAGTTTTGTAGATAAGTTAATAAAACGATTGACGTATGAACACTATAGTATTCATAGATCCACGTATAAAACGTGTTCTTGAATATTATTCCTTGAACTGTAACTGCGTAATACGTTTGTGAGAATGATAAATTGTGCGGAAAAGTTATACATTGTTATCATTTTAATTATCTAGAAATTTTCGCACGATAAAGCGAATTTTATGGATTATTGTTGTTGCCGAGTTGCAAAAATTTTAAATATTTTTGCTTTGACGTCGTTTCTTAAATTCCTAATATTTTCTGCATTCTGACATTTCTAAAATAATTTCTGGTTTCCATTTTTTCTCTGTAATAGATAAACATCTATTAGATCAGGGTTGTTCAAATGCGAGTGCCCTTTTAAAAAAAAAATGCATTAAAAATTACTACACACGTTATTTTATTTGTATTTTATCGTTATTTTATATATCGTTATCGTATATTTTATACTGTAAGAATTGTATTGAGAGTAATTTATAAAATTAGAGGTGCGCAAAAAGTGGGGTAACGAGCCGCGTTTTAGATCAATGTTTCTCGATCTATATGGAATCCCCAAAACACCTTAAACAAATAACTTTATTGCAGCTGTATTGACTTGCTTTCATTTGATAAGCTTTCAATATATAAACATTTTTGTGCAAATATTTTGCACAAAAACTTTACGAGTAAATAATGCGTAAAAAACTTTTACGCATTATTTACGATTTTTCAAGATATATTTTTAATATTTCTTTTTTTCCTGTAAATGTAGCGAAGGTTGTTTAGCTGTTGGGGAAATTAAAAAGTTTGGGAAGCACTGTTTCAGATAATTGTAACGTTGTCATGAATATTTCTAGATAGGTTCTAGAATACTTTTTGTTTGTTGCAACATGGATGTTGGACGGTGTGACTCAGCTGAAATGTTTTATAAAAATTTAAATACAATGTAATCATGCTGAGTGTTTAATAAATGCGGTTGGGGTTTTGCAAAAATTACGAATTTGATAAGTGTGCAAAAGGCAAGCAAATGAAATGAAATTTGCACAATTTGATTTTTTGTTAGTAATATTTGTGTTAATCCAAGACAAACATTATTTCAAATTTGAAACATTATTTTAATTTTGCAACAAATTCCATAATTTGATAAATATATAAAATACAAACTATAAAATACAAAATTATGGACGTAATTTGATCAAATTTGCACAATTTCTATCTTTTCTTATAAACGCTATCTTTGCAAAATCAAAAATTACTTTTTTAGAAAAGTAAATGTAGATTTTAGAAAAAAATTAATTTTTTATTTTGGAAAAATCATGAATTTAAGTAACTAATGAGTCAAACTTTTTCTCGGAAAATGAATCATTTATACAGCAGTTCGAAAAAAAAAATCCGTATAAATTTCAAGTTCAAACACTAAATGGTGATCGCTATATTGATTACGGTGCGATGACGTCGAGTCAATAGCGGAATTTTGACTTTTATTGCGGAGGTTCAGGACAATTGGAAAATTTTTGATGAAGAACGAAGGTTTCGAGAAATGGGGAGTCTAAAACCCCTACGGAGCGCGTCCTCAGGTGGTGGATAGGAGAACCGTCAGATCTCACCAACCGATGAGAAAACTGAAGTGTAGGAGGGAAGTAATATACCTCCCGCGAACCAACAGACATGGCAGAGGGCAGCAGCTCTGACATTTCCAGATGAAGGTGGAGATCAAAATGATCAAGGCGTGGGGCACATATATAGCCGAAGCGGCAAGAGTACTGCGATGAGGAAAGCAATGGAAAACTACCTCATAAAGAAATTCCTAGTGCAATCAACATGGCTGACAAAACAAACAATGGCCCTCAGTACCGGCAGCTCTTAAATGGGCAGAGGGTGCTAAGAATCACCGGGTCTGCTACGAAGATAGGCACATGGAATGTGAGAAGCATTTTTGAAGCAGGGAAGACACACAATGTTGTCCGAGAAATGACTAGACTGGACGCAACTATCTTAGGAATAAGTGAGCTGCGATGGATAGGAACTGGGAAGTATAGATTTAGTGACCATACAATATATTATTCAGGCAACACCGGCAAACAACACAGATACGGTGTTGGAATCATTCTAACAAAGGAAATAAATATGTCAGTGAAGAACTTTGTACCTCACTCACACCACAGCATGACTCTTGCTGCTACAGCTAAAAGCAAGCCCAGTAGACGTAAACATTATACAGGTCTACGCCCCAACAGCAGATAAGAAGGTTGAAGTAATCGAAGACTTTTATGGTCAAATTACATCCGTCATGAAGTACGATTGTACTAGGTGATTTCAACGCAAAGGTCGGGCAAGGAAAAGTGGATCGCATCGTTGGCCAGCACGGACTCGGAACGAGGAACGAGAAAGGTGACCGCCTTATAGAATTCTGCAAAGAAAATGATCTTATACTTACCAACACCTTTACAAACTACCCACTAGGAGACTATATACATGGAAGTCGCCAGCCGACACACATACCAAGATAGTAATGCCCGCCATACACGTTACGGTCTACCGTACAGGTTACATGCGCAGGTTTGCCTGCGCAGGTCAACCGTACACAAGAAACTGCACAGGTCTATTCCCACACACGCTCCGGTCTACCTGCGCAGGCAAACCTGCACAGGTGGACCTGTCATGTGGACCGTTGTGTGTATGGCGGGCATAAGGAACCAAATCGACTACATCACGATTAAAAAGAGATACCGCAATTCCGTCAAATCCATAAAAACATATCCTTGAGCAGACGTAAATTCTGATGACAACCCTTTAATATGTAAACTTAAACTAAAACTATAGAAAGTATGCAAAATTACACGTAAACAAAGGTTGGACATGAGAATAATAAATGATGACACAGTTAAAGAAAGATTACAGAAATGCTTCGATGAAGGCGTAAATACTATAAAAGAAATATCGGAACCGGAAGGAAAATGGAACGCAATAAAAAGACTAATTTGCAACGCCTCTCAAAGATACCTTATGCCCGCCATACACGTCACGGTCTACAGTACAGGTTACATGCGCAGGTTTGCCTGCGCAGGTCAACCGTACACCAGAAACTGCACAGGTCTACTCCAACACACGCTCCGGTCTACCTGTGCAGGCAAACCTGCACAGGTAGACATGTCAAGTGGACCGTTGTGTGTGGCGGGCATAAAACAAGTAAAGATAGCCATACCAGAGTGATGACACAAAATATTCTGAACCTAATGGAACAAAGAAGGAAAGTTAAACAAACAGACGGTACCAGTTACCGTGAAATAAACAAAGATATAAGGACCAAAATCAGAGAAGCCAAAGAAGGCTGGCTATCGGCAAAATGCGACGAAATAGAAAAGCTAGACCGCATCCACGGTCACTTCAACGTACCTCGGAAAATTAAGGAAATGGTAGGAACGAAAAATAACACAAAAACAACAACAACAACGAGTCTGGCTGATAAGAACGGTAAACTGGTCACGGAAACCTCGCACAAACTAGACGTATGGCAGGAATACATTGAAACCCTATTTAACGACAGTTAGACGCGACGCTCAGAGCACCCCAATAACAATAACAACACGACAGACAGCGGTCCAGAAATCACGAAAGACGAAGTAAGGAAAGCCATAGAACTAGCAAAGAATAATAAATCCGCAGGTCCAGACAACGTCAACACCGAAATGTTAAAGGTAATGTGCAATGCGAAGACTGGGAACGATTATCTAGGCATCCTAACTGCTCTCTTTAATAATATCTATAACACCGGAAACATGCCAGAGGACTGGTTGCACTCCATATTCGTCACGATACCCAAGAAACCAACTGCAAAAAACTGCGACGAACACAGATTAATAAGCCTAATGAATCACAAGGTTAAAACCTTTCTTGAAATCATACGTGCTAGAATCTATCAAAAATGCGAAGAATATCTAGGTGAAAGCCAATTCGGCTTCAGGAACGCACTGGGAACAAAGGAGACTATTTTTACAGTCCAGGTTCTGATTCAGAGATATGGGCCGTGATGTCCATGTCTGTCTCATAGATTTCTCCAAAGCCTTCGATAATGTACAGCACGATAAAATGATCGAGGTATTACAGGAAACAGGCATAGATACAAAAGACATCAGAATAATAGCCAACATGTATTGGAATCAGACAGCGTCTGTAAAAGTAGATGACAACAACTCCGCAAAGATTAACATCCGCAGAGGCGTACGACAGGGATGCGTAATATCTTCGACTCTATTCAACCTGTATTCGGAGAAAATCTTCAAAGCAGCGCTCAAAGGCACCAGCGAAAGCATCAAGATGAATGAGGACCTTATAAACAACATCCGATACGCCGACGATACCATCGTACTTGCTAGCAGTTTGGAAGGCTTACAAGAACTAATGACCAAGATTCACACCACTAGCTCGGAATATGGACTCAATCTCATCAAAAGCAAAACAAAACATGCTAATAACCCGAAATGCTTCAGATCCCAGCGTATTGATGCTAGAAGGAGAGATAATCGAACGAGTAGAGAAGTACCCTTACCTCGGAACTATTGTCAAAGACATGCTAATAACCCGAAATGCTTCAGATCCCAGCGTATTGATGCTAGAAGGAGAGATAATCGAACGAGTAGAGAAGTACCCTTACCTGGGAACTATTGTCAAAGACAACTAAGAGCACTCCGTAGAGTTGCACTGCAGAATAGAGAAGGCTAGAGCGGCATTTAATAAACTCAAAACAATGCTATGCAGCAGCGACCTGATATTACAACTAAAGGTCCGAATGGTCAGGTGTTACGTTTTCTCTGTTCTGTTGTACGGCGCAGAAGCATGGACGCTAACGGAAGCAACAGAAAGGAAGATAGAGGCGTTCGAGCTCTGGCTATATAAAAAGCTGCTCCGCATATCGTGGCGGGATCACATTACGAATGAGGTGGTAATGCAAAGAATAGGCACGCAGAGGCAAGTTCTGAGCACAATCAAGAAGATAAAAACTGGCTATCTAGGCCATATAATCAGAAACCAGAAATACCGCTTACTACAACTGGTTCTGCAAGGAAGAGTAGATGGACACAGAGGACCAGGTAGAAGAAGAAACTCGCGGCTAGGAAACCTGAGGCAGTGGTTCTCGCTCACTTCCACACAACTTTTCAGACAGGCTGTAGATAGAGCGGAAATTGCTATGTTGATCGCCAACATCCCCAGGGGATAAGGCACGCAAAGAAGAAATGATGAAATGAGTCAAACAAGTGTTTTTATTATAATAACATAACAAATTTAAAAATTGCTAATTATTATTTATTTAAAAAAATAAAGTAATTAAATGACTTCGTTATTTTTTACTTATACGGTGTAATAAAAAGATCTGACAACAGCGCTTTATGGTGTCTTGAAAGTTTATAGTACAGAGAGAGAAAATAATAGTAATCGAAAGGAGTGGAGTGTATCAGTGTCACGTTTCCATATTTTTCTTTTCTCACAGCTGTTCTTGTAACGTTGCCAAACCATCCGTCATATGAGTTACTGTCGATAAACAAGATTCAAAATAAAAAGTTTAACTTTAATTATTTAATTAATTGCATCGGTAACGTCACATTGCTTTCTTGTTTTCGTGTTTTGCAATTATCTAAGTTTATTGTATATAGTTTTTTATTCCTTAGTTGGAAAATTAATATCGAAAAAAATAAATAAAGACACAACGGAAGCTTGTCAGCCATAAGAGCCTGTGTATAAGAAATGAAAAAACTTAATTTTTGAATTTTTTTTTTCGGATAAACTAAACGGTGGATCACTTTCTAATTTTGAGAGGGCATAAATAAAGTATTGATCGGCATGTATAAATAGTTTCAAAGCTTAAACTTGTAAAAAATATTTAACATGGGATTCGCTCGAACCTCCTCAAAAAAACTATAAAAGACAAACTCATGGACGTAATTTAATGACATTCCATTCACGTCCATGTCTTAATTGCTTCATTTTATTTTATCATTAAATTAATAATTTTGTAAAACTGCTACAAAAAAATAAACATGTCATATTATAAATAATGCCAAAATGGATGTTTAAATTGGACAAAGTCAAAACGCCCACACTGAATGCAAAATATCTGATACCTGGGTGACACATACTAAATGTTTTAGCCAAAGTGGAATAGTCTTGTCGGTCTAGCCTTGTCTGCCCAGTCTTGTCTGTCTAGTCTTGTCTGCCTAGTCTTGTCTTCCTAGTCTTGCCTGTCTAGTCTTATCTGTCTGGTCTTATCGGTCTAGTATTGTCTGTCTGGCGGAGTAACTAGTTATAGACCCTGCGCTTTGGAATATCTTAAATGATAGCGTACTCAGACTAATGCCCGCCATACACACCACGATCCACCGGAGAGGTCTACCTCCGCAGGTTTGCCTGCGCAGCTAGCCCGGAGCGTGTGTGGGAATAGACCTGAGCAGTTTCTTGTGTACGGTTGACCTGCGCATGCAAACCTGTACATGTAACCTCTCCGGTACACCGTAGCGTGTATGGCAGGCACAAGCCTACCCTACGACGTAGAAATCGTTGTTTTAGCCATTGTTGCGACCGGAAGGACAGAGGACGAGTTGATAGACAGGGCTAACATGGCCATTAAAATTGTGGGTAACTGGCTGGAGGGCAAAAAGCTTAAGCTGGCAGCAGAGAAAACAGAAGCTGTTGTCCTTACGGGCAGTGGCGGTTTAAAGGGGGGTTGGGGGGTATAACCGGGTAAATAACGCTTTTTTGCTTATACATTTTTATTGTTAAAAAATGCCGATATTCAAACTTTTTTCTCCTTTATTTTACCACTTTTACCATTTATTTTTTTCCAAAGTATATCGACTGGATATTAAATACTTTTATATATACTTCTAGTCTAGTCTTGTCTGTCTAGTCTTGTCTGTCTAGTCTTGTCTGTCTAGTCTTGTCTGTCTAGTCTTGTCTGTCTAGTCTTGTCTGTCTAGTCTTGTATGCCTAGTCTTGTCTGCCTAGTCTTGTCTGTTTAGTCTTGTCTGTCTAGTCTTGTCTGTCTAGTCTTGTCTGTCTAGTCTTGTCTGTCTAGTCTTGTATGTCTAGTCTTGTCTGTCTAGTCTTGTCTGTATAGTCTTGTCTGTCTAGTCTTGTATGTCTAGTCTTGTATGTCTAGCCTTCTCTGTCTAGTCTTGTCTGTTTAGTCTTGTCTGTCTAGTCTTGTCTGTTTAGTCTTGTCTGTCTAGTCTTGTCTGTCTAGTCTTGTCTGTCTAGTCTTGTCTGTCTAGTCTTGTCTGTCTAGTCTTGTCTGTCTATTCTTGTCTGTCTAGTCTTGTCTGTCCCTCCTCGGTGGTGTAGTTGACAACATACCCGCCTTTCAATGCGGGAGACCCGGGTTCGAATCCTGGTCGGGGAGACAACAACTAGGGCGGTTTTCATTAACCGTCCGGGCTGCCCACCCTGAATGAATGCAGAATATGCGATACCGGGGTGGCGCATACTAAAAGCCAAGGTGGAAAGTCTTGTCTGTCTAGTCTTGTATGTCTAGTCTTGTCTGTCTAGTCTTGTCTGTTTAGTCTTGTCTGTCTACATACCCGCCTTTCAATGCGGGAGACCCGGGTTCGAATCCTGGTCGGGGAGGCGACAACTAGGGCGGTTTTCATTAACCGTCCGGGCTGCCCACCCTGAATGAATGCAATATATGCGATACCGGGGTGGCGCATACTAAAAGCCAAGGTGGAATAGGGGATTTGGTGAGTCTTGTCTGTCTAGTCTTGTCTGTCTAGTCTTGTCTGTCTAGTCTTGTATGTCTAGTCTTGTCTGTCTAGTCTTGTCTGTTTAGTCTTGTCTGTCTAGTCTTGTCTGTCTAGTCTTGTCTGTCTAGTCTTGTCTGTCTAGTCTTGTCTGTCTAGTCTTGTATGTCTAGTCTTGTCTGTCTAGTCTTGTCTGTTTAGTCTTGTCTGTCTAGTCTTGTCTGTCTAGTCTTGTCTGTTTAGTCTTGTCTGTCTAGTCTTGTCTGTCTAGTCTTGTCTGTCTAGTCTTGTATGTCTAGTCTTGTCTGTCTAGTCTTGTCTGTTTAGTCTTATCTGTCTAGCCTTGTCTGTCTAGTCTTGTCTGTCTAGTCTTGTATGTCTAGTCTTGTATGTCTAGTCTTGTCTGTTTAGTCTTGTCTGTTTAGTCTTGTCTGTCTAGTCTTGTCTGTCTAGTCTTGTATGTCTAGTCTTGTCTGTCTAGTCTTGTCTGTCTAGTCTTGTCTGTTTAGTCTTGTCTGTTTAGTCTTGTATGTCTAGTCTTGTCTGTCTAATCTTGTCTGTATAGTCTTGTATGTCTAGTCTTGTATGTCTAGTCTTGTCTGTTTAGTCTTGTCTGTTTAGTCTTGTCTGTCTAGTTTTGTCTGTCTAGTCTTGTCTGTCTAGTCTTGTATGTCTAGTCTTGTCTGTCTAGTCTTGTCTGTTTAGTCTTGTCTGTTTAGTCTTGTCTGTCTAGTCTTGTCTGTCTAGTCTTGTCTGTCTAGTCTTGTCTGTCTAGTCTTGTCTGTCTAGTCTTGTATGTCTAGTCTTGTCTGTCTAGTCTTGTATGTCTAGTCTTGTCTGTCTAGTCTTGTCTGTTTAGTCTTGTCTGTCTAGTCTTGTCTGTCTAGTCTTGTCTGTCTAGTCTTGTCTGTCTAGTCTTGT
Source organism: Phosphuga atrata (assembly GCA_944588485.1). Classification (NCBI taxonomy): domain Eukaryota; kingdom Metazoa; phylum Arthropoda; class Insecta; order Coleoptera; family Silphidae; genus Phosphuga; species Phosphuga atrata. The sequence continues at coordinate 58,174,126 of OX155902.1, read as the reverse complement.
ATGTCTAGTCTTGTCTGTCTAGTCTTGTCTGTTTAGTCTTGTCTGTCTAGTCTTGTCTGTCTAGTCTTGTCTGTTTAGTCTTGTCTGTCTAGTCTTGTCTGTTTAGTCTTGTCTGTCTAGTCTTGTCTGTTTAGTCTTGTCTGTCTAGTCTTGTCTGTCTAGTCTTGTCTGTCTAGTCTTGTCTGTCTAGTCTTGTCTGTCTAGTCTTGTTTGTCTAGTCTTGTCTGTCTAGTCTTGTCTGTCTAGTCTTGTCTGTCTAGTCTTGTCTGTCTAGTCTTGTCTGTCTAGTCTTGTCTGTCTAGTCTTGTCTGTCTAGTCTTGTCTGTCTAGTCTTGTCTGTCTAGTCTTGTTTGTCTAGTCTTGTCTGTCTAGTCTTGTCTGTCTAGTCTTGTCTGTCTAGTCTTGTCTGTCTAGTCTTGTATGTCTAGTCTTGTCTGTCTAGTCTTGTCTGTCTAGTCTTGTATGTCTAGTCTTGTATGTCTAGTCTTGTCTGTCTAGTCTTGTCTGTTTAGTCCTGTCTGTCTAGTCTTGTCTGTCTAGTCTTGTCTGTCTAGTCTTGTCTGTCTAGTCTTGTATGTCTAGTCTTGTCTGTCTATTCTTGTCTGTCTAGTCTTGTCTGTCTAGTCTTGTCTGTCTAGTCTTGTCTGTCTAGTCTTGTCTGTCTAGTCTTGTCTGTCTAGTCTTGTCTGTCTAGTCTTGTCTGTCTAGTCTTGTCTGTCTAGTCTTGTCTGTCTAGTCTTGTCTGTCTAGTCTTGTCTGTCTAGTCTTGTATGTCTAGTCTTGTCTGTCTAGTCTTGTCTGTCTAGTCTTGTATGTCTAGTCTTGTATGTCTAGTCTTGTCTGTCTAGTCTTGTCTGTTTAGTCTTGTCTGTCTAGTCTTGTCTGTCTAGTCTTGTCTGTCTAGTCTTGTCTGTCTAGTCTTGTATTTCTAGTCTTGTCTGTCTATTCTTGTCTGTCTAGTCTTGTCTGTCTAGTCTTGTCTGTCCCTCCTCGGTGGTGTAGTTGACAACATACCCGCCTTTCAATGCGGGAGACCCGGGTTCGAATCCTGGTCGGGGAGACAACAACTAGGGCGGTTTTCATTAACCGTCCGGGCTGCCCACCCTGAATGAATGCAGAATATGCGATACCGGGGTGGCGCATACTAAAAGCCAAGGTGGAAAGTCTTGTCTGTCTAGTCTTGTCTGTCTAGTCTTGTCTGTTTAGTCTTGTCTGTCTAGCCTTGTCTGTCTAGTCTTGTCTGTCTAGTCTTGTCTGTCTAGTCTTGTCTGTCTAGTCTTGTCTGTCTAGTCTTGTCTGTTTAGTCTTGTCTGTCTAGTCTTGTCTGTCTAGTCTTGTCTGTCTAGTCTTGTCTGTCTAGTCTTGTCTGTCTAGTCTTGTCTGTCTAGTCTTGTATGTCTAGTCTTGTCTGTCTAGTCTTGTCTGCTTAGTCTTGTCTGTCTAGTCTTGTCTGTCTAGTCTTGTCTGTTTAGTCTTGTCTGTCTAGTCTTGTCTGTCTAGTCTTGTCTGTCTAGTCTTGTCTGTCTAGTCTTGTATGTCTAGTCTTGTCTGTCTAGTCTTGTCTGTTTAGTCTTGTCTGTCTAGTCTTGTCTGTCTAGTCTTGTCTGTCTAGTCTTGTCTGTCTAGTCTTGTCTGTCTAGTCTTGTATGTCTAGTCTTGTCTGTCTAGTCTTGTATGTACAGTCTTGTCTGTCTAGTCTTGTCTGCCTAGTCTTGTATGTCTAGTCTTGTCTGTCTAGTCTTGTCTGTTTAGTCTTGTCTGTCTAGTCTTGTCTGTCTAGTCTTGTCTGTCTAGTGTTGTCTGTCTAGTCTTGTCTGTCTAGTCTTGTCTGTCTAGTCTTGTATGTCTAGTCTTGTCTGTCTAGTCTTGTATGTCTAGTCTTGTCTGTCCCTCCTCGGTGGTGTAGTTGACAACATACCCGCCTTTCATTGCGGGAGACCCGGGTTCGAATCCTGGTCGGGGAGACAACAACTAGGGCGGTTTTCATTAACCGCTTGGGCTGCCCACCCTGAATGAATGCAGAATATGCGATACCGGGGTGGCGCATACTAAAAGCGAAGGTGAAAAGTCTTGTCTGTCTAGTCTTGTATGTCTAGTCATGTCTGTCTAGTCTTGTCTGTTTAGTCTTGTCTGTCTAGCCTTGTCTGTCTAGTCTTGTCTGTCTAGTCTTGTCTGTCTAGTCTTGTCTGTCTAGTCTTGTCTGTCTAGTCTTGTCTGTCTAGTCTTGTCTGTTTAGTCTTGTCTGTCTAGTCTTGTCTGTCTAGTCTTGTCTCTCTAGTCTTGTCTGTCTAGTCTTGTCTGTCTAGTCTTGTATGTCTAGTCTTGTCTGTCTACTCTTGTATGTCTAGTCTTGTCTGTCTAGTCTTGTATGTCTAGTGTTGTCTGTCTTCCTGGTCGGGGAGGCGACAACTAGGGCGGTTTTCATTAGCCGTCCGGGCTGCCCACCCTGAATGAATACAATATATGCGATACCGGGGTGGCGCATACTGAAAGCCAAGGTGGAATAGGGGATTTGGTGAGTCTTGTCTGTCTAGTCTTGTCTGTTTAGTCTTGTCTGTCTAGTCTTGTCTGTCTAGTCTTGTCTGTCTAGTCTTGTCTGTCTAGCCTTGTCTGTCTAGTCTTGTCTGTCTAGTCTTGTATGTCTAGTCTTGTCTGTCTAGTCTTGTATGTCTAGTCTTGTCTGTCTAGTCTTGTCTGTTTAGTCTTGTCTGTCTAGTCTTGTCTGTCTAGTCTTGTCTGTTTAGTCTTGTCTGTCTAGTCTTGTCTGTCTAGTCTTGTCTGTCTAGTCTTGTTTGTCTAGTCTTGTTGAATTGAATGAACGAATTGAATTTAAAACATGCAGAAATCAAGAGAAATACTTGCACACTATTTGCGTGCAATTATCAACATTTACGCGAAGTTTAAAATTTTCTGATTAAAATTTACCAAAACTTATGCAATATTTAACGTCACACCTTTCCCCAAATAAAAAACAAAACCCATATCAAAACACACGTAAAACAATATTCCCGTTATTCCAAAAGCCTTTTAAATGTAAAAAAAGTTAATAAAAAATGAATTTTCTATTAAAAGGTGACCCCTTGAGAAGCAGAACTGCATAGAGCAAGCGCAACACGTGATACGTACGACGAATGGACTGTAACCGAGGAGAAATCTAGAAAATTGTGGCTGACGTGTACGAATTTGTATGGGCTCCGTGTAAAGCGATTCATCCAGTGCTGACCACCCAAACAAACCACGTACGTCCACGATCGACCTGCAATCGAAAAAATAATCCCAGTGATCGTGTTTTGTGAGAATTGTCAATTGTCTTTTGTCAACGGAACAGAGGATCGCAAAATTATGGCGCCGTCAGTCCAGACATTCATGCATTCCTTCAACAACAAATTGTAAGTCGAATCTGATTATTTTTACAAATATTATTGCTAGAAATTATAATCCAGCGATTGCACATGATATTGAATCGAAAACTTATTTTTGCTTTAACTAATTTTGTGGTTATTTTATTTTGGGTTGTGTCGTCATCGTGCCACCATTACGTGTTTGCATGTTTTGTTTTAAAATGGTTGGAAGTTGTTTACCTTTTAAATGTTTTGGAAAATTTCGTTTTTTTTTCAAAATGTTTTTCCTATTATTAATTTACAAATTATTATTATTTATTTAAAAAAATTAAGGATTCAGATAGGGATTATATATTAAGGATTCATACTTTAGCTAGCTGAAACATTTTATCAGAAATAATGATAAATTAGAGACACTAGGCATAAGTTTATTAGTTGTTTGTGTCTAGTGTCTCCTAAGAACCTAGTAATTTATTTATTATTACTTCTATTACTAATTATGATAAAATGTGTCATAATGCAATAATATTTTTCGTCGAGAATTTCTTGTTTTTCTTATTGGAAATTTACAAATTTATTATTTTTATTTATATATTATGATAAAAACTATGTCATGGACATCAGAATAATTAAAAAGTTTTGTTTCTTTCTGAACAAATTTCTATATTTTTTCCCCAATCAACCGATTAATCTTGGGATTCGAGGAGCTCACAGCCAGGGCCGTTTATATCCATTTTGGCGCCCTGGGCTATAAAACAATTAGCGCCCTAGGGCCTCGACATTGAAATTCTTAAATATGATTTTTTAATATTTAATTGCAAGCCCAGTCATTTTAGCATATCACCCCGGAATCTAACGGAGGAAGCGGAATTTTTGTATAGACCTTTATTTTACCATTACAAATGTTGTCTCAAAAGTCACATATGCCAACATGTGAGCGTCCTCAGATATTCGTAGATTAGCGCAGGGGTTCTCAAAGCGTGTTCCGCGGAACGCTGGTGTTCCACGATAAACATTTAAGTATTTAATTAAAAACGACTTTAAATAATATTATTGCAGTTAGTATGGCAAAAGTCAGCGTAATCCAATTTTACAATTATATAGCCAATTATAAAATTGCGCTAGTAGAATTAGTAGCGCTAGTAGAATTGGAGAGAATGAAGAAAATAGAAAAATGTTGAAATCAATTCGAAATCTCAATCCTTTGACGGAAAATACTTAAAATTTCGATTTACCTGGACCGGACATACAGATTGTCCAAAACTTCTGCATTGTATGCTGTAAGAAACTTGCCAATAACGCGGTGGCGCCCGCTAAATTAAGGCGTCATTTCAAAACTGAACATAAAATCTTTTAACAAAAAACAAAGGATATTTTAATAGACTTTTAGAAATGCACGGCAAACAGTTTGAAAAAATAATGAAAGTAAGTGATAAAGTTCAACTTGCGTCGTATGAAATTGCCGAGTTAGTAGCACTAAAATTAAAGCCACACGCGATAGCGCAGAATCTATCATTTTGCCTGCCTGCTGCGAAATAGTGACAATTATATTTGGGGAAGAAGCAAAGTAGGAAATTTAGAAGATTTTGGTGTCTCATGACAATTCACAGAAGTACAATTCGTAGAAGAATTAATGACATGCCCTGCAGCATTGAAAGAACAGTCGCAGGTAAACTTGTTAATATGTCTTTTGCATTACAAGTAGACGAATCAACTTATATAAGTGGCAAAGCGCAGCTCTTAGGCTTTGTACGATTAATTTATGAATAATAGATCATAAATCAGTGTTTATGCTACAAGGAACTTTTGGGTCGTACAACTGGTCAAGACTTGTTTGATGCAATATGTTCCGATGCGCGATGGAGCAGCGTCCATGGTGGGATCAATCAAAGGATTTGTTACTTTAGCTAAAACCATAAATTCAAATATCATTGTTTCTTGCACCGAGAAGTACTTGTCATAAGAAGAAATCTCATTTTAATAAAATTAACCATGGTCTAGTACGAGTGTCTAGTTTTTGACCAAGTAGTTGCCATGGTTAATTTTACTAAAATGAGACCAATGAAGAACCGAATTTTCAAACAACTTTGTTCATCGATGGAAGCAGATTATGAGTGTTTACTTCTTTATATCGAAGTGAGGTGGTTGTCACGAGGAAAGGTTTTAACCCTTTCACACCTGACGGGACATATGCTGTCCCAGTCTGCAAAATTTTTAAATTACGGCTGGGACAACGTATGTCCCAGTTACAGTATCTTCATTACGTTTTTAAATGATACGCTTAACAGCACGCGTAAATAAGATGTTGATCATAAAACGATCAATAAAAGCATTATAAAATTTGAAAAAGGTCTGAGTTACTCTCAAGTCTCGCAAAAAGTAGTTTTACTTTAATTTTTTAATGTTTAGAAATGTTAAAAATTAATGAGCGACATTAACATTAACCTAACCGAAACGTCAATTCCGAGTCTAGTTATTACTGTCAGTTGCGACTAAAGAAGTTTTACTTCAAAATTTTTTTCGATAACTCCTAGTTCCTTTCTTTTTTCTCAATGAGTCGAAAGAGATGAATTACTCTGATGACGAACTGAGGCAGCACGCTTCTATTTATGACATTTTTGAATCTGAATACTCTGAGTCCACATCAGAGGAAAGCAGCGAAGAGGAAAGCAACAATGAAATCGTCCCAAACAATCACAATGATTTGTTTGATGCAAAATAGATCCAGAACCAGAATCCGCCATCATATTTATGGTCCTGTGCAAGTAACTTTACACCACGTATGCCACTAGTTAACTACATCAAGGGAGAAGCAAATTTCTCTATTGACGACGATGCGACTGAATTGGATTTTTTCTTCAAACTCTTTCCCAAAAGCTTATTCATTTATATCGCCCAATGTATGAACGAAAGGATAGAAATGGTAAATGAAGATCTCAAGAAAAATGAAGCAAGTTCATCACCAGGCATTCGAAGCGCTGAAGTCAAAACGCATCATATGACTGACCAATTTGAAATCTTGACAGTAGTTGTAATGCTGATCATGAGCTACAATCGGGTACCTCAAATGGCCCACTATTGCTCAGTCAATTGTTCGCTGGGAAATGCAACCATTCAAAAAGTGGTGAGTAGGGATCGCTTCCTCTTTTTGATTTCAATTTTATACTTCAATTCCCCGAAGAAGCCTGCAGATGCTTCGAGATTATATTATATTGAGGAAGTATCTTCCTGCTTGAAGTACACTTTTCTGAAGAGTTTCACTGACAGCACAAGGCAGTCAGTAGACGAGTTAATGATAAAATTCAAGGGAAGGAGCAATCTGAAACAGTACCAACCCTTGGAACCAGGAAAGAGGGGTGTCAAAGTTTGGGAACGCTGCGATTCTAAAACGGGATACGTATACGACTTTAATAGTTACGGTGGGAAAGAATCTTCAGTGACCGAAGGAACTTAGGAGAACGCGTTGTGACAAAGTTTGTTTCTACAGTGAAGATTATTATATGATTTGGGGTCATAATCTGTTTTGACCAATTCTTAACTTCTGTGAATCTGTCCCATGGATGTGTCGGCACCTACATGAAAGGTCGAAAAAATATACCAAACATTTCCGAATGCAACAAGAGCAGAATTTCAGAGAGGTGAATCGATTTTCCAAGCTACAAGCGAAGGAATATTTGCTGTGAAATGGATTGTCCATCCATTAGGGAGATTTTCGTCATGTCGAATTGCCATAGCAAGGAATTAACTACGGCGATTAGAACTCTAAAAGATGGTTCTCAGAAGGAATTCTCCTGCCCATCAATGGTATCCTTTTACAATGACTTCATGGGTGGGGTTGACCTCTCTGACCAACTGGGAACGTGCTACGAGGTGGATCGCAAATCCAACAAATATATTCTACAGAATACTGATGACCTCGATTGTAAATGCTCATGTTGTTCATCAAGACATTACTGACCGAAAACGTCCTTACTACCATTCCTCGTTGCTGCTGCTGAAAATCTCCTGAGATTTGGAAGTGCAAGTAAGGAAGTGAATACGTAAAGTCACTCTTCCTGCAAATCCACGTCATCGTCATCGCGATCGTCTAATGAAAATATAAGACTCTCGAATGTTGGAGAACATTTCCCAACTGATTGTGAGGGAAAAACGCGAAGATGTGCGTGGTGCGCTAAAAACAAAAAAGAGGCACGCTCAAAATGGCATGCTTTGCACCTCTTGCAATGTATTAATTCCAGAAAAGGTTAATAAAATAAATGATTTTATCAAACTTACGATCTGTTTTTTTTTAATGTACAAGGTAAAAATAATGAACCGAACGACTATTATCACGTTGAGGTAGGAAATGGTGCGGAGAAGAGAGGGGTGGTCGAGTAGTAGGTGTGAGTTTGCAATCAAAAGCAGCAGAGGGACATATGCTGTCCCAGCACTATCGTCTCTAGGATTACGACCGGGACATACCCTGTCCCTGCATTCCGGTGTTCTGGGTTTACGGCGGGACATACGTATGTCCCATCAATGAAGCTTGTAAATTCATTCTTGTCGTTGATGTTTCGTTATGAGATAAATTATGTGTCTCTTAGACTTTCAGACAGAAACGTTATTTCATCGTAATAATCACTTGGAAAAGAAATGACTGTTCCCGGTAATGAGGCGCACTAAACTGATTTTTTCGCCGTATTGAAAGGGTTAAATCGTGTGTTGACATTAAAAAATGAATTACATGAATTAAATGATTTTTTTTTTAAACGGAAAATCAAAAACTTATTGTGAATTATCTAAAAAATAATGATAGCTGCAATCATTTGGAGTATTTGTCTGATATTTGTTTCCTTTAATACCGCCAGAATGAGTATGCAAGGAAAAGATGAAAATATTCTTATATCAACCGATACATTATGTTCAATGAAAAAAATGCTTTTACTTTGGAAAAGACACGTAAGAGAAACACAGTTGTTTCTCTCCGAGCAAATGTTCCCCTCTGAGCAAATTATCAACGAGGCAATCGTTTCTTTGATAATTGAATATTTATCAACTATAGAAGAACTTGAAAAATATTTTCCATTGTTAAGGCCAGAACATATGATTGGATAAGAAACCCGTTTGTTCCTTCCGAATTATCTAGTTTTACATTAAAAGAAGAAGAACTGACGTCGTTTCCTTCAGAACGTGGATTAAAATTACAGTTGACACTCCTGAAAATTTTGGAATCTCTGTTAAAGATGAATATTAGCAAAAAAGCCATGAATATATATTATTTTCCACGTCTTATCTTTCCAAGTCCTATCGAAGCAGGATTTTCAATTATGGTTAATATAAAGACAAACTAGCGCGAGAAACTAGGGAATTTAGAAGAAGAAATGCGTGTGGCTTTATCGGTACATATTTTATTTACATACATATTATTATATTTTGCTCTATAATAACGGAGTGTTTTTTTGCATTAACATTATTCTGTTTGTTATTACTGTTTTTGGTTTCAAAAAGGTTTGCTACCCTGTCTTAACGTTTATATTATATTGTAGATGTTCCGCTTAAAAATATATCAGAGTTTAGTGTTCCACAACTTCGAAAAGTTTGAGAACCCCTGGATTAGCGTATTTAGATAAGGCCAAAGGTCGCAAAAATCAGTTTTTTTAGAATACCTCGTTTTTTTCTGCCTCCTACCGTATTTGCATTTATCATAAAAGTTGTAGAGAATACATCTCAAAAACAGATCGACGTATAAAAAGAGGTTTCAGATGAAATTTGTAGAGAATTTTATTCTCTACAACTTTCGTAATAAATGCAAATACGATAGGGGGCATAGAAAATGAGATATTCTCAAAAAACTGATTTTTGCCTTTGACCTTGAATATCTAAGGACGCTCACATGTTGGCATATGTGACTTTTGGGACAAAAATTCAGCTTCTTCCGTTGGAGTCCGAGATTGACCCCTTTTTTGACCAAAATGACTGGACTATGCAGTTATAAATAAAATTAATTTTTGTTAAAGAAGCTGTATGCATGAAAGTGCGAGCGCGAGTCACGAACGCTACCTCACTCAGCGGTCTTACTCGGTGTGCGAATTCATCCTTTCCCGAATTTATTAATTGAGATATAGAGATGTAAACATATTTAAAAATTCCTCATCTTTACGTTCGCGCCTTAAGTTACGGCGCCCCTGGGCTGTAGCCCAAACAGCCCATAGAGTTAGTATGGCCCTGCCCACCGCGAACTCCAGCACCGGCCTTATGTAGGTTTTAATTTTAGGACCTTTTTCTCAGTTTATCCGAAGGAAATGGAAGTGCTGAACACGTTTTTCCACTTTATTTCGTCCAAATGCTGTGTGTTCAAACATACCCAAGATATAGGCGATTTTTAGCCATTTCCTCTGACTTATTGCAAATTTTTCCTAGAGAATAATTATTTTTCCTAGCAGAATAATTTTGCCGAATTCCTCACGCATCTTTCGTGACTAAATTTGTAGAAATTGGTTGAAAATTGCCCGAGAAGTGAATTAAAATGTAAAAGTCTTTCAGCGGATCGATGACTTGTTCAGTGGGATTTTTTAATTGAAAGCTTCATATTAATCTGATTAGGGCCTTCTTTCCCACAGGGCTCTCGGGGCACGTGTCCATGGCCCCGCAATCGTAGGGGCCCCCTACTTCCTGCCAGATCACCAAACGATAACCGATATTTATTACCGAAAAACATATTTAATTCGGAAAAATCAAGCGATAGTGAATCTGACTACAAGGACCTATCTTAAAGAACAAGACGTAGAAGCTCACTCCAGATTTTTTTTGACGGCTCTGCGCCGTCACCCCAACTGAATGAAAGAGAAATTCAATATCTACACGAGTTAAGACAAAGTTGCAAAGAATTTGCTGAAATCTATTAACAGGTTGACTGCCATGCACTCCGATGGTTGGTTCGGTGTCTTCCGCCGCTCCGATCACTCCGATAGGAGTGCGTGTGCAAGGCAAATATAATGCTTAAGGCAAATGGCAACAAAAAAATTGTTGGCTCCTAGGTAGAAACCAAAAATATTGGTGGCAGTCAACCTGTTGAAGTGAAAAAAGTTGGAAATGGAATGTCTGCATTTAACAGAATACTTGGAAATATATTGAAAATGAAGGAACTAATAGTATATTGGAAATATATCATCTATTAAAAGAAAACAAAATTGAAGATACATTTCCAAATGTAGAAACCGCATTCAGTTCATTCCTTCTCCAAATTGAAAAGAATAAAAAATGAGTCAGTTTGTCGCTGATGTCCATTGCGAATGTTACATGTATTGCCCAGTCAATGGACCAAGGTGTTATAGAGGTCACGAATAGACTTTAAAGGAAAGACCTTATGCTCCAATTATTAGGAGAGTATGAGTTCATGGGGTTTTGGAAATGTCTGCACTTAAAATAAGCAATTTATATCGTAGCTCTTGTCTCCAGTAGCGCGAACGAAAAGAATATGGAATAGGCATTTGATAAAATAATGGCATTAGAACTGTAAAATGGCATTTTACAGTTCTAATGCAGTACAGTACAAACTGTAAATTAGAACTGTATAATGGCATTAGTCACTGAAATTGAGAAAGAGGATGAATTGAATGATCAAGAACTATTATTATTTTATTTGGCTTTGAATTTGTTGTTTTCCTTCCTTTCACTGGTGCTACAGTCTCAAGCAGGACCTGGACACAAGTATAGTTTGAATTTGTTGACAGACAAAATTCGTGTCTTAGTTGTGGTGCCTTGAGGAACCAAGCCAAATTTTGAAAATTCGCGTTTCAAAATCGTGTCTTAGTTGTGGTGTCTTGAGGAGCCAAGACAACATTTTGAAAATTCGCGTTTTAAAATCGTATCTTAGTGGTGGTGCCTTGAGGAATCAAGACAAAAATTTGAAAAACGCGTTTGAAAATCGTGTCCTAATTATGGAACCTTGAAGATCCAAGATATAATTTTGAAAATTCGCGTCTCAAAATTGTGTCCTAATTATGGTACCCTGAGGAACCAAGGCATAATTTTGAAAATTCGCGTATCAAAATCGTGTCCTAATTATGGAGCCTTAAGGAATCAAGGAATAATATGCTCAAAAACATAGATTTTGGAGAAGTAATTAACGTTTTTGCCCATCTCAAATCTAGAAGGGAACCTCTTTAATCAAAATGGATTTAAGCACTAATCTGTGAATTCTAAAAGAGTTACTTTTGTGGATTATATTATATCTATTCATTTAATGTGACTATAAAGAAATTTAAAAAAAATACTAGAACTTTGCGTATCTACTTTTCTTGCCTATTCTAACAAAATAGTGCTTTGTCAAGGTCATAGTGGCCCCATTATCCTAATGTGCCCAGGGCCTCCCATAGGTTAAAGACGGCCCTGAATGTGATATATGTTTTCCGACTAATTTTGGGACGTTGAATCGATTGGAGCAAACTATAAATCTTCAAAAAATGCGAGAAAATGTATTTCCTTAAAATTATTTTTTATGAGGTGAATGGAACATTTCTAAGTGTGTCTTCCCTGCTGGTTGTAACAACACATACAAATTGTATTTTGCTAACTAATTCCGTTCGTGAGATAAGATTTGGTATAATCGCCAAAAGCTAGCGAAATTTCGCGAACTTTGGTCAGCCGAGCAGAAAACTGGGAAACAAAATCTAAGCACATTTTTTTTTAAATCAGCGCATTTTTAATAAAATCTCAGCATTGCAAAGCGCATTCGTAGGGAAATAACCTCCCGAAAACGATGCCGCACTCCGTTTTTAATTATCTACAACCGTTCTCGTGATATCAAGGAGGTGATTAAAAAAATCAGCTAAAACCACACTACCAAAAATGGAACGAAAGAAGTAATAGTTCAACGACGACATGCAGAACGGCAGTAGAAGCTAGCATCGTGGCACGGAAAGCATAGCTACTGTACAGGAAGAATTAGAACAGCACCACAGGTAGACACAAAGAGAAACAAGCAGAACCTTACGAAAAGAGAAGAATCTCTACCTTAAACACACATTAGAGAGCATTGAGAATGACCAGAAAGAGAACAATATCCTTAAAGTATCTTCTTCTTATGGTTCCTATCCGCTCCGGATGTTGGCTACCATCTTGACTGTGTTGTTCCTTGCAGCTCCGAATAATTCAGTAGGTGTTTTTGTGGTCCAGGTGGTGAGATTTTTGAACCAGGATATTCTTCTTCTCTTCCCTGGTGTTTTTCCTTGAAGATAGACTATAGGAGATGGTACTTGGCGGCATTTCTCATGCCCTAGGTATTGGATTTTCCTGATTTTCATGGTGGTTAATACTTATTATTCATTTTTTGGAGAACCTCAACATTTGTGACATGGTCTGTCCATGGTATCCGCAATATCCTTTTGTACAGCCACATTTCAAAGGCGTCTAACCGTTTACATAAAGTCTCTGTCATAGTCCACGTCTCAGCACCGTAAAAAAGAGTAGAGAATACATAAAAACTCAAAAGCCTGATTTTCCTAGTCATTGTCAGCCCATGATGTTTGAACAAAAATCTTATTAAAAGTTGTCCGGGCTTTTCCAATTCGAGACCTCTCCTCATTAGAAGGATCCCTTGAAATTGATTATTTATGGTAGTGCCAAGGATACTTATGCACTTGTGCAATGGGTTTCTGGCACGGGCGTAGCCAGGGTTTAGTTTCGGAAGGGGGTGGGGGACGTGGTTTTGAAGAAAATACAATAACGGAAATGCGCCAATTTACTTTTTAAAACTGACACACAAGGGTTCCTAAACTGCACACTGAGAACCCGATCGGGTGCCGCTTTTCGGTTTAAAAATCGCGCGTTCAACGAATAAATTAATACCGTGATATCACACTACACCCTCCCTCCTCCCATGTAATATTTCGTGAATTTCACAAACCCCCTCCCCCCGCTCCAGCGTCACGTGATTAATGGACGATCCCATAGACACTTTCACGTTTAAGAACAATCCAAACTTCAAATACCTCTGTGTCAATACAAGTTGAACATCAAATCAGAATACAGAACGCAAACAAGGTTTACTTTCCCCTGCAGAAATTACTTTCCTCCAAGCTGCTGACCAGAAAAACCAAACTAGAGCTATACAACACGATCATCAGATCAGTAACTGCTATACGGAGCCGAAACATGGAGTGCGACCAAAAGGGAGGAAGCTTACAGTCTTCGTAAACAAGGTATAAAGGAAAATTTTCAGACTCACTTTCGACCAGGAAACTCAAAGATGGGTTCTCAGATCAAATGAGCTGTACAAGTCAGCCTATCAACCCAGGGTAGTGAACATCATGAAAGCGAGACGGCTTCAATGGGCAGGACATGTGATCAGAATGGATGCGTGCAGAATAGTTCTCCAGATCTATGAGAAGATGGAAGGCTCAAGACCCCCTGGATGACCGAGGAGTAAATGGCAAGATGAGGTGACTGCAGACAGATGGGCGTCACTAGATGGGAGGATTCTCCTCCTCGGTAGTGTAGTTGACAACATACCCGCGTTTCAATGCGGGAGACCCGGTTTCGAATCCTGGTCGGGGAGGCGACAACTAGATCGGTTTTCACTAATCGTCCGGGCTGCCCACCCAGATTGAATGCAAAATATGCGATACTGGGGTGGAGTATACTAAAAGTAAAAGTAGAATAGGGGGTTTAGTGGGATGGGAAGATGCGGCGCTGGATAGGTAGGAATGGAGGCAGATAGTGAGAGCGGCACAAGATCGTCACGTCCCAAAGTAGCCAACGGAGTGAGTGAGTGCGTTCTCGAGATATAAACTTATGAATTCTGGAAAATTTAAATTCAGAATTTCGCAATAAAAAATTGAATCTTTCCAAACAATTTACTAATCGATTTCTCGATGTGTAAATTGCTCGTCTTGTCGTCTAGTTTGAGTGTGCTGAAAATGATTTCGCTGGATTTTGTAGTTTCAGAGCCATTTGTTAAAAATTGAAAACGCACTAATTTTCCTAATTTTTTGGCAATTTTACCGGGAAATTTTAGGTCCTTTTTCACAGTTTACCCGAAGGAAATGGAAGTGCTGAACACGATTTTCCAGTTTATTTCGTTCAAATGCTCAAGATGCCCAACACATAGGCTATTTTCCCATTTCTTAGCTGTTTCCTCTGACTTGTTGCAAGTTTTTCCTGCAGAATAATTTACCCGAATTCCTTACGCATCTTTCGCGTCAAAATTTATGGAAATTAGTTGAAAATTGCACGAGAACTGAATTTTCCCAATTTTAACATTTTAATTCAGTTCTCGGAACAATTCAATTTTCAACCAATTTCCACAACTTTTAACGCAAAAGATGCGTAAGGAATTCGGCTAAATTATTCTTCAGGAAAAACTTGCAACAAGTCAGAGGAAACGGCTGAAAAAAATGGGAAAGTAGCCTATGTCTTGCGCATCTTGAGCATTTGAACGGAATAAACTGGAAAATAGTGTTCAGCATTTTCATTTCTTTCGGGTAAACTGTGAAAAAGACCATAACATTTTCAGATAAAATTAACAAAAAATCAGGAAAATAGAGCGTTTACGTTTCTTTACAAATGACTCTGAATAAGCGGTTTCCTCTGATTTGTTTTCCCTGCAGAATAATTTAGTCGAATTCCTTACGCATCTTTCGCGACTAAATTTGTAAAAATCGGTTGAAAATTGCCAGAACAGCATTAAAATGTAAGTCCTCCAGCGGATCGATAGGATTTTTTAATTGAAAGAAATTCAATTGAAAAATTTCTTATTATTTTTGAATGCATTAAGGGGGCACGAAGGTTAAACAACTTCGTTTTACGTTGCATAATGTGAGTTGAGTACGCGGTTTTAAACGGCCGTGTTTGTTTAATAGTCGATATGGAATTCTATTTTTATTTTCGTTGTTATCATATTATTTTGTGTTATCTTGGTATTTTGTTTGCTAATTTGAAATCGTCACTGCGTTTCTTACACCAAAACATTTTCAGTATTTATTATTAAACAAAAAGTTTTGACTTTGAATAACTTGTGCTTCATTCCATTTTGAATTCAACTTTGAATTCATTCCATTTCAAAGTAAAATAAAAAAACAGAACATTTTACAATTTTTATATTCTATTTGAGATTATGTTATCACTTTTTTGACGTCATGCGTTTATTTATATTCATGTTAATTTCTTTTATTTAATTTACCTTGAATTTACTTTGCCAATATTCCTATATTTTTCTTTGTTAATAAATTATATAGGGTCTTTCAATAAGAGGTTTCATTTTCAATAGCCCGCCATTTTAACAGTCAGCCTGTAAATACTTGACTGATAAGTAAAAACCACGCCATTAATAAAAATCGAACGATATACGCTTCAACAATGCATTCAAATTATTAAAATTCACTACAAGAATGGTGAAAATTTCGCGATCACAGTTTGCAGAACTAAAGCATTTTTGGGTAGTCGTGAAGCACCTTCTCAGAAAAAGACCTTTTTACGGTTAGTTAAGCGCATGGGCGCCTGCCATATTTAACACTATTACTACCACGACTGGTCAAATGACCGTTTTTAAACTTTAGTTAAAAATTAATGTAGTCATCTTCATTGTTTCGTCGAAAACATCACGATTTTTCCTTAAATTTACGTATAAACAACTTGTCGGTATTCACACCTTACTTTGTTTGCCATTTGCCAAGAAATGTATGTGGTTGTACTTATCTACCGCCACCGGTCATTTGACCTCATTACGCAATTTAGTATGCGCGATCGCAGCCAGGAGATTCGCTTCCCACAAAATGCATGTAGTCGTGTGATAACCTCCAAATAATTATTTATTAGAAGATTTGTCTTCTAAGTGCTCATCCACGTTGACACGCGAGCGCGGTCACGAAATATCAAACATATGGCGTAATATCCAAGTGTTCGCGTACGATACGCACGTGCGGTCTAAGTAGCGGGGAAGCGCGCTCGCGGCAATATCAAACGCGTGAGATGTTTGTGTATGTTCACGTCGAACAAGCGGCGGAACGCGCGATTCATTCGCGACGTCAGTTAAGTTCAACCATTACGAACTTATCGCTAGAAATGATATCATGTTTGCATCATGTCTTTCTCATCATACTCTTCTGTATGAGTTTATTAGTGCTGTTCAGCTTAGTATACTAACCAAAACTTAAACTTAGGTTAGTATACTAACCTAACCTGACAACAGTCACACTTGCGCAAACGCCTGGCGGCCAATGTGAACACGATCTCGCCACGACTACCGGGCCCGCACCCGCCGCCGCGCCCGCGCGTTCCTACGTGAACAAACATTAAAACATTACTCGTGTCGTATTTTTATATATTTTTTTATTTGATAGAGTCCAACAGTACAATAGCAACTCGCGTTGCATGGATTTTGTATAATGAAAACTGGAGAGAAACTATCGAGGGAGCAATTTTTATTTCAACTAGCAGAAGAACTTGGCACTGACTATGTGAAAATACATCTGAAGGTACATCTGAAGATGTACCAGAACAGCAACAAATAGACGCATTGCCTCAACTACAAGAAAAACTTGCAATATTATTATTTCAAATAGAGGTCATTTGACCGGTTGCAGTATGTATAGGTGTACATAAATCGTCGGTAAAAGCTGTAATAGTGTTAAAAGGCGGGAATATGAAAGTTTCGGGCACATTTTGTTATTTTCATTTGTTTACGTCAAAAAGTGCTCGAAAACCCGGGAATTAACACAAACGCACAAAAAAAAAACTATGAAAAGGTCTATTGTGAAACTTCTGGAGAAGTTTGAACTGCTGGGACAAGTTAGTGATGTGAAGAACGAACCGAACTCTTGCTCAAGAACAACTGAGAATATTGCTGTTGTAGTCCATAGTGTTGAGGAAAACCCATGTTTGTCCATTTCTTGTCGATCCTTGCAACTGGGCATTCCACAAACGACACTACATCGTATTTTACATAAAGACTTAGGTCTTTAAAGGTTTTTAAAGTTGAATTTAAGAGGTTTTAAGAGGTTTTTAAAGTTGAATTAACACAAGAACTCACGCCTACCGACCATCAACAATGTCGTGTCTTTGCTTATTTGGTCCTTGAAATGCATCAAACTGATCCGGAATTTCATCGAAAAATCATCTTGAGTGATGAGGCCCATTTTCGTCTCAAAGGCAACGTTAACAAGCAGAATTGTCACATTTGGGGCTCGGAAAATCCAAGAATTATTGTTGAAAAGGCTCTCCATCCTCAACGTGTGACTGTTTGGTGCAGTTCTTGGTCCGGCTGGGTCATTGGACCTTACTTTTTCGAAAATGAGGCTGGAGCAACTGTTAAGGCCGATTCTCATATACGCGACACTCGGCTACGCGACGTCACGCGACATCGCCTGTCAAATAATGATTATATTGTTTTAAATGGGCACGTTCTCACTATGCCTACGCGACCTGCGCATTTAAAACAATGTAATTATTATTTGGCTGGCAATGTAGCACGACGTCGCGTAGCTGAGTGTCGCGTATATGGGAATCGATTTATGGGATTTGAAGCGACCTTTATAGTGAATGGACGTTATCGATGATTAATTAATCACGATGATTAATGATTTTGTATGGCCAGAATTGGAAGATGTGGAAGACGTTGATTTTCAAAAAGACTACAAGCGTTACGTGCCACACAATTAACGATACCATCGCTCCTTTGCGTGAAAAGTTTCCTGTTTTCACGAAGAGGCGATCACAATTGGCCACCGAGATCTTGTTATTTTACACCTCTAGACTTTTTTTTTGGGCTACGTAAAAGATAGTCTATGCCAATGGCCCGAAATCGAGCCAAGACCTCAAAGATGGAATTCATGAATGTCATCACGAGGACATACAGTCGCAAATGTGCTAATTGATGGTGGAAAATTTCATGAAAGGAATATGGTCCTGAACCCTCTTCTTTACAATTAAATAAACATCCGATAATTTCGCTTAAAAATACAGTCGAATCTTGATAATCCGACTGTTGGTTAATCCGACCGGCAAAAATACCAAAATGTTACTAGGTATTAGTACATAAGGTAATTGTAACATTTTTATTATCAATTACTTACAATAATATTTAAATGTAAAGATATATACTAATCATAAATTAAGTAGAATTAAAATTAGTTTAAGATATTTGTATTTCGTAATTTTATAAATCAAAATTTAGTTTTTTTTTTCTTTTCTTGATAAGTAAATTTGTTTCGCGGATAGAAAAAAAGGCCGCGGACTAGTAAAATTTCTCCGCGGACCACTGGCGGTCCGCTGGACCAGCGGTTGAGAATAGCTAGCGAGAGCAGCGAAAGAAAGAAATAGCGAGAATCTAAGTGAACCCAGAATAATAATGGAAGTAGTAGGAAAAGCTGCGGAAGGAAGGGTAACTAGTTTTGTTCCACAAGGCTCTATTTTAAGACCTATCCTGTGGAATATCTTTCACGACGGGGTTCTCAGTCTGGAATTTCCGGAAGGAGCAAAGATGGTCTGCTTTGCCGACGACCTGGCTCTAGTTGTAACGGGCAAAAACGAAAGAGGATAGATGCCAAGAGTCAACAAAGCCATAGAACTGGTGGATTCGTGGCTACAAGAAAAACAGCTAAATCAGGCTCCAGAAAAGATTGAAGCGGTGCTACTTACCGAAGGAAGACACATAGGCCCAATTATATTCAAAGTGCAAAATTCAGCAGTTACACCTAGATTCAATTAGAATAGACTCGATTAAATACCTAGGAGTTACCATCGACAAAAAACATATAAAATAATCTAATATGCACGTCGTACTAGCCGCGACGAAGGCGCTAAATCTCAAAAACATCCGTGATCTGAACGGTCATCTGATCCATCATCCGTGATCCGTACTCTCGAAAACATCCGTGTCCCGTGATGACCTGGGTAAGAGAAAATGACACTTCCCCGGGTCGTCGAGTAATCCATGCTTTAATATCCTGGATGAGGATCCTCGTCCACTGACATTTTGTGCAGCACTGGGCAGGATAATGCCAAATTCTGGTGGTCCAAGAAACAGTGAGAAAATGAATTTGCTCAGTTGCCCATTCAGCAATGCTGTATGGGGCTCCTGTGTGGGAGAAGGCAATGAAGAAGGCAAGCATAAGACAGAAATTCCACGGTAGAAAGAAAAATGGCTCTACGGGTATGCCACATTTGGCATTATTCTGCCCAGTGCTGCACAAAATGTCAGTGGAGGAAATGTCGAGGATCCTCAATCAGGATATTAAAGTATGGATTACTCGACGACCCGGGGAAGTGTCATATTCTCTTACGCAGGTCATCACGGGCCACGGATGTGATTAGAGCGTTTACGTTTCTTTACAAATGACTGAATAAGCGGTTTCCTCTGATTTGTTTTTCCTGCAGAATAATTTAATTGATGATGATTTCGAGATTACGGATCACGTATGATGGATCAGATCACGGATGTTTTTGAGATTTAGTACAGGACAGA
This sequence comes from Phosphuga atrata, assembly GCA_944588485.1. NCBI lineage: Eukaryota > Metazoa > Arthropoda > Insecta > Coleoptera > Silphidae > Phosphuga > Phosphuga atrata. The sequence continues at coordinate 58,154,344 of OX155902.1, read as the reverse complement.
TTGCGGGCATATCGCCCATAGAGTTCATGGCCGAGGGAAGGACCTACCTGCATAGCGCACAAAAACACGGGGACGGGAGAAATAAGATGGAACAGAAAAAGAAAGTCAAGTGCCAGATGTTCGAAAGGTGGCAAAGACACTGGAGTGCTTCTAACAAAGGCTAGTGGAGCAGATAGCTAATCCCAGATCTATTACCATGGGTGACACTAAAGCACGGAGAAGTGGGATATCATCTCACCCAGGCGCTAGCTGGGCAAGGGGGCTTCAAAGAGTATTTGCATAACACTGGCCCCAGACAATCGCTGTGATTACTGCGACGTTACGGATAGTGCTCTACAGACAGTGTTCGTATGCAAGAGATGGACGGCAGAGAGACACGTATGGACAACCAAGACGAATGAAAGAATCCAAACAATTACAATGACGGACGTGATGCTCAGGTCCGAAGAAGATTGGCTTGAAATTGGAAACAATGATTATAAACATCCTAAGCAAAAATGAAAAAGACGAACGTACAGACAAAAAGAAAAACAGAACATGGGAGATGCATGGAACATACAGAACACCTGAACCCCTAATCACATTGCTTGGATGGGGAGTGTAAGACTACTCAGACTTCTAACCAGTCGAAACACAAAATGTGATATTCCTCCACCCTGAAGTAATGCTAGGAGCGGTTCCGGGATGTGCGGGCTTTCAGGGGGTCCTCTTGCTCAAGTTAATCGTAAGGTGCTTGCTACCTCCCCATTAAAAAAGACAAGACCAGACAGGCAAAAGCAAACCTGACAAGCGAGACCAGATAGACGAGATCAGCCGGATAAGACCAGACGGACAAAATTAGACAAAGAAGACCAGATAGGTTTTTTGAAGACTAAATAGACAAGTCCAGAAAACAGCACTAGCCAGTTAGTAGCAGATTAGATAGCAGAAGTCCTAACACAGAAGACCAGACAGATAGATCAGGCGAGACCGCACAAGCAAAACTAGGAAGACGAGACCAGACAGAAGAGGCCAGACTGAATAGATCAGACAGACAAGACCAGAGAGACAACTTCAGACTTATAGGACCAGGCAGGCAAGACCCGGCAAACAAGACCAGACCCAGAGCAGACAGACTAAACTTGGCAGATAAGATGAAACAAATAATCTAAATAGACAAATGAGCTGACCTATGAATGAGCTACTAATTGCCAGATTAATCATCTAATATCTATGGAATACAAACGGGTCAAATAAACAGACAAGACTAGACGCGAATTATAAATAATAAAATTCCTAATATTAGATTGTAGACTATTCTATAATTTCCTTGTAGTTTAGAATTGGCAAAACCATTCTACTTTATAGATAATCAAATAAACTTAATAAAGTCGGAACACAGCCTGAATATATACATATATTTAACCTTTCCGGAGCTCTATAAAACTAATGAGTCCACGAATGAGTGCCACGAAGGTGGACTGAAAGCCTTAAAATAACTGACAAATTTCACAAGGGATTTGTTTTTGGTAGACCTAAAAAGACTCATTAGTTTTATAGTGCTCCGGAAAGGTAGAATATATTTATATATTCAGGCTATAACCGTTCCGTAATCCGGTGCCCTGGAGAAACACGAGTCTTTTCATTACGCTGCCCGGCAGTGTTGGGCATAATTAAATTAATTTTTTAATTGTAGAATCAAACAATTACAATTTTAATTGCAACTAAATCAATTGCAATTAATTTAATTGAATTAACTGTTTAATTGTATTAGTTATATGTATGTACATTAATTGTGGTTTACATTTAATTTAATTGCAATTAAAATTTTAATTGTTAGTTACAATTAACTTAATCATCAATTGTTTATTATTACAATTAATACTATTTGATGAATGTAAAAACTTTTCGCTCATTGTAACCATTGAACGCATTGTAACGCATTGTGCCAAATAAAATAATTTCCAATATTGTAAATAATCTAAATAGTTCGGAAAGATGGTTCGTTCTGGATCCTTCACTACACTTCCTGTTCCCACCTCACTTCCGGAACCGGAAGTGGGAACTGTGAAAAATTTTGCAACCGGAAATGGGGGTGGGAACCGGAAGTGGTGAAAATTTTGGAACCGGAAGTGGTGAAAATTTTGGAACCGGAATTGGGGGAGGAAACCGAAAGTGAGGTGGGAAACAGAAGTTGGGGTTGAAACCGGAAGTGGGGGGGCGAGGGTGGGGGACCGGAATTGGAGGCGGAGGGTCTATTTGTTTCTTAAATAATTGTCGGCCAAAAATATTTATACAAATTTCGTGCGGAAATGATTTTACAGCGCTCCAGCTACTGGGGAACGAGCCCGAAGGGCTCGTTCCCTTAACGAACTGTCGCGTTGTAAAATCAAACTTTCCACACTCTAATGTAAATAACTATTTCAGTTACGCATTATGGCAAGTGATACATTGGAGTATAATAAACATCTTCTAACCGACATTTATTAATTGTAATTGTAAAAGTGCATCAATCAATTAACAATTAATCAATTGTAATTGCAAAAATTTACAATTAACAATTAATTAATTGTTAATTGTGATATATTGCAATTACAATTAATTATTTTAATTGTTAGTTGCAATTAAATCTCGGAATTTAATTGTTAATTGTTTTCGCAATTAATTTTTGCCCAACTATGCTGCCCGGATATAAACCTCGCGCTCTGAAAAATTAATATCAAAATCAACACCGTCCAGTGTTCTTGGAAAAAGGTCTGGCCCATGCATCCTGCTTTTAACTCTGAAAACTTGAATGACGATTCTGACCAAGCTAACTCCACTCTACAATTGTCTTACTGTATGTTCAAAGTTTGTACATATTTTTTTATGTACACGTTCACCTATATAGACACTCATTTTATTCCTTCTGAAATACAATTGTACATAATATATGTAAAATTGTTATTGTTTTGTTTGATAATCCGGCGGATGTCCGGGCCCACATGTGTCAGATTATCAAGATTATACTGTACTCGTTTTGTTTTACATATTAAAATGAAACCTCTTATTGGAAGACCCTATATATATATATATGTATATATTTACAGGGTGATCTAGAGAACTTTTCTAAAATTAAGTGAAATAGAATCAATGTCGTATTATGCCCGTCATACACACAACGGTCCACCGGAGAGGTCTACCTGTGCAGGATTGCCTGCGCAGGTAGACCGGAGCGTGTGTGGGAATAGACCTGTGCAGTTTCTTGCGTACGGTTGACCTGCACATGTAACCTCTCCGGTAGACCGTAGCGTGTATGGCGGGCATTAGTGTCCTTTTGGCCATGTTTATAAAGAAATAATTCCTTTTTTCTAGAATTAAATTATATGAAATTATATATTAACTTAAAAATTAAATTATTACAAAACCATAAAAAGGAGAAAATTTAAGGGTCCACCATGTTTAAAAGGCGTGAATATGAAAGCTTCGGGCACATTTTCTAATTTTCACTGGCTATACGTCAAAAGGTGCCCGAAAAACATATCGGAAATTGACACATGCGCACAAAAAAATCGTATTTTTCGAAAGATATATTCACCTAACGTTCAGATTTCAAAATTAATTATTAAAATAATATTATCTTAACTTTTATAATAAGTTAAGATAATATTTAATAATTAATTTAACGTTGTTAGGTGAATTTATATAATAAGTTTAAAATAATAATATTAAGTTTAATTAAAATTAATATTTTACCTGAAATTGTAATTTTTAATATTTCTTTTCTGTTCCTTTTTTTTAGAGAAGAACCGGTGAGAAGTCACTTGAAAAATGTGTACGCTTGCCTTACCTTGTCGTCGATATCGGCAGCTGGTGGAGCAGCAGTCCACTTATACACTGATTTCCTCCAAGCTGGATTCCTTCCAGCTATTGGAGCCTTAATATTATTTGGAATCTTGATGTACACCTCAAACGATTATGCGAAACAAGTGCAACAACGCATCGGTTATTTGACCGGATTCGCGTTCTTGACAGGATTGGGGATGGGACCGTTATTGGAGCAAGTGATCCTAGTAAACCCTAGCATTATAGTCTCGGCTTTGATTGGTGCGACAGTCGTCTTTGTGTCATTCTCGATTTGCTCGATGTTGGCTGAAAGAGGGAAATGGTTGTATTTTGGAGGAACTTTGCTGACCTTGTTGAATAGCTTGCTCCTGCTATCTTTGGCCAACATTTTCTTGCAATCCAGCTGGATTTACCAACTGCACTTGTACCTTGGCCTGATCATGATGTGCGGATTCGTTTTGTACGACACCCAGTTGATCATCGAGAAGAGACGGGATGGAAACAAGGATTTCGTAACACATTCTTTGGATTTGTTTATTGATTTCGTTGGGATCTTCAGGCGTTTGCTTATTATTCTCACGCAGAAGGTAAATGATAGGTATTGTGTCCAACCCTTTTTCCTCTCCAGTGGTTTTCAACCGCAAAATAAAACCTTGAAATATTTACAAAAATGCTTTGTTTTAGGAGGAGGAGTCGAGGAAACGACGAAACTGATTGAGATTTTGAACGTTTGGTGGGAGTGGGTAAACATCAAATTTTTAAAAATCTAGTTCTTATGTAACTTTAAAAATATATATTTCTTGATGTAACGAGTTTGCATTTTATTTATTCATAATTGTACTATATAAGATTGTTGTTTAGAATAAAACTTAAGTTTATTTTATTTTCGTTATGGATTTTTAATTTACTTAAGAAAAAGATTTGTTGGTCATAACATATCAAAATTTTGTATATTAGAATTTATATTTTCTAATACCGAAGTTATTTAAATTTTATACAAAAAGGAAAAGAAAGGAACGTACGTACTAGCACAAGTGCGTACGCGGCTTTATTTGATTAAGATATAGACTACTAATAAACTTTTCAATAGACCTTTTTACGGTTAATTAATTAACCCCTTGACATACGAATAAAATGCGCGTTGACGTGTCCATTATACGTGTGATCTTATCACATAATCATGACGTCTAACAGACGCCATTGTATGTTAAGAGGTTATGCGCATCCGCGAAGTTTGAAAAATGGGAATATGAAAGTTTCGGGCACATATTTAGTTATTCGTCAAAAAGTTCGGGCACTTTATGACGTATAACATGGCGAAAATTAACACATGCGCACAAAAAAAATTCAACAATAAAAGGTCTATTAACAATACTATAAAAAAGGAGTTTCTTATAGGTTTAGAAAAACTTTGCAGTTTGAAGAAATTTCCTGAATTTTTAGATTTATAGAAAATGTTTTTCTTTTATTTTACAACATAAAAATAATACAGATAGTTACTTACTTATACATTACGATTATTATAATAATTTAACTAATATAGTCATATTTTAAAATATACAAAATTTTGTAAATTATTATAAAATATTAACAAAATTAGTAACTCACATTTATAAAATGCATTTCATTCTTTTTAAACTTTAATAAGGTTTCTGTCTGCCGCTGTCCCGTCCTCCGCCATCCCTAAAAAGACAAAACAGTTAATAAAAAGAAAACCACTCTTTCAACCTGGAATTTTGGAAACGAAATCTGTTTCAGGGTGAATAAATACCAACAGCAAATTAAACTGAGGGTAGGAATATGTCCTGATTTGTTCTAGCAAAACCATCAAAATTGTTTCCAAGCCACAAGCAACTTGAACACAGAGTGCAGTCTGCATATTCATGAACAAATTCAAGCATAATATTATTACCTTCCACCTCTTCCTCCTCCGAAACCACCGCGTCCTCTTCCGCCGCCGTAACCTCCACCGCCGCCGCCGCCCCCTCCTCCACGTCTATCCCCTCTGAAACCTCCGCCGCCTCCTCCGCGTCTATCTCCACCACCGCGTCCACCTCCACCTCCTCCGCCGCCGCCTCCAGCGCCCTCTGGCCTATCTTCGTTGCAACGATTACATTGATTCCTCCAGGCGAAGTTGGTGTTGCCGCATTCAAGATTGGGACACCTCCAATCACCATCTCGTGGCTCCCTATCACGACCACTACCTCCTCCTCCTCCACCACCACCTAAATATAAAAAAAAATATAGCAAAATCTTTTTTTATTACTCATGTGTTAAAGGTACTATCTTGACGCACGTTTTTTAGTACGAAAAACGTACCGCACTAGTTACAAAATATACTATTTTAGAATTGTAACACCAGACAGGATACACAAGTATTTTGGTAATTGCAATACCGTGCGTTTTAGAGTGTACATCATTCTGCCCTCTTAATAAAAAAATGATTTAAACATGAAGCATTTTAAACCACGAGCGTAAGAGGGTGTTTGATACGGTGTTGATGATTTATTTACCTCCATCACGTCCTCCTCCGCCGCCTCCTCTGCCACCACCACCACCGCCGAAACCGCCGCGGCCTCTTCCACCCCCGCCGCCGCCGCCGCCACGTCCACCACTCCAATTGTCTCTCTTCGTTGCCATTTGCACTTTAATCACATTTCCATTGAATTCCTTGCCATCGAACCAATTGATAGCTGAACGGGCTGCACTAGGGTCGTCATAAGTTACAGTGGCTTCACCCTTGGATGCTCCAGTTTGCTTGTCTTTATACAACCAAACCTTCTTCTTCATTGTTTTCTTATCAGTCTAAAATATAAATCACCAGTTAAAAATATATCACTATGTGTACTATGAAATGGCGGAAATATTAAGATTATTAAGAAGCTTATAATACACCAGACAATAATTTGGCCCATCGCATGCTACTGTAGCGAAATATGGATTATGACCGAAGAAAACAAGAACGCAATGGACATATTTGAGCGCAAGGTGATACGTAGGATTCTAGGGGTGGTAAAAAGGTCGAAAACATCAGAAGAAGAAGGTACAATAACGAGCTATGCCAGATATATCAAGAACCACCGATATCTACATTCATCAGACTGCAAAGACTAACGGCTCGCGTACACCTAATTCGTCATCGGCCGAAGTTTGCTCGGGCGACGACGGCCGAACTCGGACGATTGAATCAAACACTTGTAAAAGAAAGTGTGCGCATACACAAACACGACCGTCATCGTCCGATGACGCCCGAAAACGGCCGATGAACCGTCGAATCCGATTTCTCGCCAGTCTGCCGGCGTCTACAGCAAATTTTGTGTACAAACTAAACCTTGAGTTAGTCATGTAAGGGCTAAACCGCAGCGGTTTTAAATCGCGTGATTTTGTGACCCAAGTAAGCTAATACAAGCGGCCTCACTTTGATTTTTCCCATGGCGTACTGTGTGTTTCTCGAGCGGTTTCGCGGTTACCGCTCGCGGCAAAAAAACGTATCGAGGGAAGTTTGCTCGGGCGACGACTGAATCAAACACTTGTAAAAGAAAGAGAGCGTGTACACAAACACGACTGTCATCGTCCGATGACGCCCGCAAACCGACGATCATCACGATGATCTGAACTTGTTGGAATTTCTCGGCAGTCTGCCGGCGTCTACAGTGCAAATTGAGTGTATTTATAGTTACATTTTGTTGTTATCTACCTAAACGACTATGGATATTGAAAAATTAATTAGTTGTGTTTATAATATACCAAGCCTGTGCGATAAACATTCAAAAAATTACAATGTCGGCACAAGTGATAACACTGTTGCAGTGTAAGCACATACACGTCCGAGTTTCTCGTCCGGGTAGTTCTATCCGCCATCGGCCGATAAAATTGGTTTTGGTGTACGCGAGCCGTAAGCTGGGCCGGACACGTGCTCAGGATGGACGACAACCGTCTTCCCACTAAGAGCACTGAACGGAGGCCAAGAAAACAGTGGGAGGAAGCGACACGGGAAGACTCATACAAACTACTCGTAGTAAGAGCGTGGAGAAGAACAGCAAAGGACAGGGAAGAATGGAGGACAAAAATACAGGAGGCCAGGGCCTGTAGCGCCATATGAAGAAGTTAAATATAAATAAATAAATATATATATATATATATATATATCTTGAATTTTTTTTACCTTAATAATACCAATTGCGCCGAAATGATTCTCAATGTCGGACTCGTTTAGGTCAGGATCCATGCCGGAAACAAACACGGTATCTTCTTGAACAACCATTTCACCGGAACCGCCTGTAATTGAAAATCCATTTAAAACAAACAATCGACCATTGCAACGCAAAATAAAATCTTCTTTATTTTTGTTTGAACTACGCTTTGAATGTTCTTATTGACCACTGCTACAACCCTGACCTTTAATACTCTTTTATCTTTAACGCACTTGAATTTTTCAACGCTTTTTGCTTGAAATACCAAAAATAAAATAAAAAGAGATCATCTTTTCTCGACCACACCTTCGCAGTTGCAAGATCATAAGCCAATGTTGAATAAACAAAGTTGTTTTCATTGTAAAATTAAATTGATTCAATCAAAATACTACTGTGTAGAGAAAGAGCTTCCATAAACAAAGGTAAGTAAACCTAAATTGTAAGTTTATAACTTAATTGTAAGTTTAAGTTAAGTGGTAATATTTCTTATTTACACCAAATTTGCTGTAATCTAGTTTTCCACCAATTTTGTTGAAAATATGGATTCTTGTATCACCTGGAGTGTACACCAGTGTTTACATAATTACAACACTGTGATTTTTTGAGTGTAATATAATCTGTCCTTTTAATAATAAACGATTCTAAAACTACAAAATGTTTTAAACCTTGAGCTTAAAAGGACATTACAGCAGATTAACTAAACTCTGCGAAAATAAGTGAATAAAATAAAGAAAATAAAGGGTGTTTCAATAGAGACATAACAATTTTGTTTTTTAATACGGAACGTAACTTTTTGATCTGCCAGAGTCGAGGCTTACATTTTTATCATGTTGAAGTTCACGAACGAGCATCTTTTGGAGATCGTTAAAAAAATTTACCGAAATTCTGAGTCGATACTCGCAACTTTAAGAGCGCTTACTCCAATTTTTGGTCGCAATAGTCGTACCAGACAAAGGGGCGTTCATTAATCACGTGATGTTTTTTAGCAACTTTTCAATCCCCCTTTCCCCCCTGGTGATACATGGTGAGCTTTAGGTTAAAATACCCCCCCTCCCCCTCCTAAACTCACGTGTATTTTTTTGGTAGAAATCACACGCGGCTTTTCGGTTTAAAAATCGCGCGTTCAACAAAACAATAAATACACGTGATATCTCACTACACACACCATGTGATATATTTCGTGCTTCTTCACCCCACCCACCCCCCTTTTTTTTTTTTCGAGCCTCCCGTGATTAAAAGACGATCCCCAAGCTGTGCGTACGATTGTGAATAAATTTGAATTGACATATTCACTATTGAATGGTCCTGTGCCAGTGAGACAAAGCACCGATGGAAGTACTGAAAATTTTACAACCGTAAGAGCTTAAGTTTAAAATGAACAAAACGAGTCGATTCCACGCCGTTCACAAGAATTGAGAATTTCTCAGTCCACATTATGACGAAGTTTGCGTAAAGATCTCCAGCTACACCCTTACAAGATCAAACTGAAACCTTTGGATCATTTAAAGCGCCAAAACTTATCCGATTTTGTTTTGCAAGTTTGGAGAACATCCTTAGTTTCATATCATTCATCTCATATTTGGCTGAATGGCTTTGTCAATAAGCAGAATATGCGTTATTGGACAGCAACAAACCCACATGTGCTTCATGAGACATCATTCCATCCACAAAAAGTGAACATGTGGTGTAGATTTCATGCCGGAGGTGTGATAGGGCCATATTTTTTCGTCGATGAAAATAATCGCCATGTTATGATCAATGGAGTTCGCATCGTGCCATATTGGAAGACTATTTTTGGCCAGAATTGGATGGACAGGATGGACTTGTATATGTTTCTTGTTACTCCTTCGAGCAGAATGGTTTTTCACCAGCGCCTTTTGCTCCAGCCAGGTTTTCTTCGGAGTTGCAATTTTTGCAATCTCTGCCAGAACTGTTCTTTTCCATGGTTGCAATGGTCTCCCTCCATTTCTCTTCCCTTGGAGGTTTGGTTAGTTTAAGTTACTCTTTCCTCTTCCCTTGAAGGTTAGGTTAAGTTACTATATTCCTCTTCCCCTGGAGGTAAGGTTAGGTTACTCTATTCATCTTCCCTTGGAGGTTAGGTTACTCTATTCATCTTCCCTTGGAGGTTAGGTTACTCTATTCCTCTTCCCTACTCTTCCCTTGGAGATTCCAGTGGAGAGCGTTTTTAGCGATGTTGTGATGGTCTTAGCATACATTAATTACAACATCTAGATCTGACCATTTATACTCATGTAAATTGAGAAACGAAATTCAAAGGGGTGAAATTGAAAAAAAAATTCATTTCATTTTATTACTTTTGTGGCTAAATCGAATGATTTAACTAAATTTGCAAAGATTACTTTTTTGTAGATACCGACGTCCTATATACGCCGATCCGGGGTATAATTTTATATTTTCAAGCGTTGGCAAGATATTTGCAAAAAACCATTGAAGCAAAGATTATTCCCCACGCCGTCTCCATTCGAGGCGGAGCGTTCAAATTCGGTCAGAGGGTACTTCTTGTGAATATCTAGATTCAGTAAAAGTTTCAATGAAATCATTCTAGGATAAATAAATTTTCTCGCTATTTTTTAATATTTCTTAAGTTTCCTGTTCGGTTTTTGTCGGAATTTGTGTTGAACTGGCCGGGTCTAGGTTTTGAAATTATTATATGCTGGTGGTCTTGGCGTATTGTATGCCCGATCTGCCACCATTTTCTGGTAGTGATGTCTACGGCGATCTGCGATGTCTACAGCGATCTGCTTTTGATGTGTTTTGTTTTTTTTGTTGATGTGAACTGTTCGCAACAGTTCTTGGTTGGAGATCGTGTCAGGCCAGTAGACACCTATGTTTGCACAGGAATTTGTTAACTGCCACCTTTGTTTTTTGCCACATTTGTTGCAGTTTGTCTTCAATATATTTAGACATTTTCGCATCCATAGAGGACAGATTTGACATTTGAATGGAAAAGACGGATTTTAGTAGTTTTCGAGTACTGCATGTAGTCCCATACCGCTTTTAATTGTCTGAATGCTCGCTGGGCTTTCCCAATTCGCATCGGGATGTCGCATTCTGTACCAACGGCTTCAGTTATCAACCTCCCTAAATAGGTAAACGTTTGCACACTCTCAACTGGGCAATCATTAATGGAAAATACCATCTTCTTCATTGTATTTATCTACATGGATCTGATTTAATCGATGTTGATCATCTTTTCTGCTTCCGTTGAGAGTGCCGACAGGTTTTCTTGTCTACGTCCTGGTAGTTATGCCCTAACAGACATAGATCGTCCGCATACTCTTAAGACATTGAGCTGTGAGTTTAAAGTCCAGCGTATACCTTTAGTTATTATTTTTCTCCAGGACGTGGTCTAGAGCTATGTTGAAAAGCAGGAGCGATAGCACGCATCCCCTCTTACTCCAGTTTTCATGAGGAAACTTTCACTCTCTCTACCTTTATGAGCTTCACAACCGTTTGCTTTGTTGTACATCGCTTTTGTCATTGCGATTACGTCTTGGGGGACGTTCTTGGCTTCTAGGACTCCCCATAACGCATCATGCTGTCAAAAGCCCGAGCAAAATCTACAAAGATAAGTAGAAGTGAGGAGTTAAGCTCGATTGATTGTTCCCCAATAATTCTGATCGTGTTGATGTGGTCAATGCACGACCAGCTTGGTTGGGCCTTTTTCCTTCGACATTCTAGTTTGAGTAATGCCTGCTAGGATTTTGTTTAGAACGTTTAATATTGTTATGCCCCTTCAGTTATTGTTAGATCGCCCTTCTTGGCAAGTTAGATGATTCTTCCCTCTTTTAGACCTTCCGGGATTTGTCACCCACATTTCCAGAATTAAGGGACCTATACTCTGTCCGGCGAGATAATGCAACCCGTCTCGACCAGTTTAGCATTCTGAGTATACCCCCACTTTATTTCGAGTGCGCGGTGTTTAGTTTTAAAAAACTGCAGCATATTTCTTTGGCGAGAGAATGTATTCGGCCTCGACGAGTTTAGCATTCTGCGCATACCCCTACTTTATTTCGAGTGCGCGGTGTTTAGTTTAAAAAAACTGACGCATATTTCTTAACTCAAACTCGGGACGTCCTTTGTACCTCTCGTACCTCGTACCTCGCCGCAGTACAGCTGCATTCTGTCGCCGGACAGAGTATAGAGCAGGGCTGTCCAACCTTTTTGGATTAGCGATCTACTTTTTTGTAAATATTGTTGCAAAGATCGACCAAAACGCGTAGCGTGCCACTGGAGGGCCTGGGGCCATGGAGTACACCAAACCCAATATGGAATTTTTATCGTTTAACCCTTAGTTGCCCAGGCCTGTCCAAAGCTGACTTGCTTTGAACTGTACTTTCCGTGAAAGTACCGTCGGTCAACTAAGGGTTAAATTCCCTTTCAATAGTATTACAAGTTGCTGAAAAGCTCTTATCGAGCTTATCATGTCTAATGCATTTCTGCCTTTACCCTTAGTTCAGGATTTAAGTAAGTACATAGAAGCGTGAGAATACTAAAGACTCAAAATCACGCCGCGATCGACTGGTTGGACAGACCTGGTATAGAGGGCCAGCGATGCACTTGATATCAGCAATATGGACTTCCAAGATAGTGCCACAAGCCTGGTCAAACAATTGATTTATTGAAAGGAAATTTGGCCAGCTCGCTCATGCGATTTTACGCCGTTGGTTTTTTTTCTAACGGGGTTACCTTAAGTCGAAGGTTTTCGCCAACAATCCAACAACGTTAGAAGAGCTCAGGAACAATATCGAACGCAAAATTGCCAACATTTCGGCTGATATGTGTGAAAGAGTGATTGAAAATTGGATCCAAAGAATCGATCGCTGCCGCCGTGTTCTTGGTCATATGAACGACCTCGAATTCCATACATAATTGTAACTTGTGTACTACACACACCTCGAATACATTTCAGCCCAATATCTCAATTATTTCGTGTTTTTATTTAAATACTAAATTGTTATGTCCTTATTGAAAACGTCTGTAGAACTTATTTTCACTTAGCTTTAATATTTAAACCTAAGACCTGTTTAAGAATAAATGGATTGAACAATGAAATATATATGAAAATGAATTTATAAACATTTTTAACAATTTAATTGATTTATAACTAATGAAAAGATATGAATTTTTTATTTCTACAAATGTAAAAAAAAAGTTTTTCTATTTTGCGTCTGGGCCTACACACGATCAACATGGTTTGCCAAATGCAGTGTCGAGGTGTTTGTTGAACGTCTGTAGGCAGGTTGGATGCTTGAGGCTTGGTACAACCTGCATACAGACGTTCAACAAACACTTCAACACTGCATTTGACCAACCATGTTGATCGTGTATAGGCCCCTTTATGGACTCATAACAGCACTCATATGCGTGCGGTTACGGCTTGCCGAGTGCGATACAATTTTCTCGATATGTATCGGCGATTTTTTATTTAGAAATGACATAAAAGGGCGCAAAATAGAAAAAATGCTATAAAAAAACTCGTTCGTAAGGCGTTTTTCAGCACTTGTCCATTAGAAAACTCCTCGCTGCGCTGCTCGTTTTCCAAAATTGGACGCGTGCTGTAAAATCGCGATTACTGAACTCGTGCTTTAATATACTATTTTCTATTTTGCGTCTGTAATGCACGGGTGCGGTTATGGCTCGCCGAGTCCGATACAATTTTCTCAATATGTATCGGCGATTTTTATTATTTAGAAATGGCATAAAAGGGCGCAATATAGAAAAAAATAGTTAAAAAAAAAACGTTCATAAGGCGTTTTTCGCACTTAAAACTCCTCGCTACGCTAGTCGTTTTCTAAACATGGACGCGTGCTGCAAAAACCGCGCTTATTGAACTCGTTCTTTAATATACTATTGCACGGAAGATGAACAATAGAATGTGAGGTATCGAGAACAGTGAGATATCGAAAAATATCGAAGCTGACAAAAAAATCAATTTTCAAAATCTTTAAACTTGAGAGAGAATATATTTATTGTATACTTTATGCATTATACAAAAGGGCTGTCAACTACAAGGTCCTTCTGCCCTTTGAATTTGATTTTTGCAGTTCTTAAATATCAATTAAATTGTTAAAAATATGATGAAGCTCTTTCAATCTACGCTTTATTATAATTATTATTTTTTTAAATAAGACCATTATATATTATAATATATAAAAAGTGTGTACAAAAATGGCACCAGCCAATATTAGGTCTGGTGCTTTTACCTTTATAACCACCCCTTCCGCCACCTCTAAAACAGAAGCAAACGATCAGTACTTGAAGACACATCAAGGAGGCACCAACGGCTTGTTGGCCAATACTATCGAGACTAGTCTGTATAGTTCAGTTCTTCATCTGCAAATTACAACCCGTCCGTCCGTTTTTGTCAACGTATTTGTCAGTAAATCAAAAATTGAAATCAAACCGAAACTAAAAACCCTTGCAATCATGACCCCTGAAATTAAAAAACCTTTCGTATTTAAAGAACAAAAATTAGAACCGAAATGTTATTCCAAAAACCTATCCGTCAAGTACTTTAAAAAACGTCCGTTTTGCTTTAACCATACCAAATACCTTTAAACCATTTTATATATAAAACCTTTTTTTACCCTTATCAAATTTACCAACCCTTATTTTTAAAACAACCTTTAACACTATTGTAAATACCTTTTTCGTTATCGAAAACCTTTTTGCCGTTGTAATTTTCGTGTTGTGTTAACCATGTCTTACTTTCTTTCTTAAATTAGTTTTATTTGTAAATGAAAACCAGTCTTGTCAATAAACAGATTTAAACAGAAAAAAAATAAAGAAACCTTCTGAAAAGTTGAACCATATTCGTATTAAAACAAAATTCTATTTCATAAAATAAAACCATAAAATTCATTAAATGAGCCAAATGTTTGCTATAATCAGTAATAATTAGATTGGGTCGCACCAGGTTTATAAAACATTTGTAAATTGAAGCGTAACGGCTCGCGTACACCTAATCCGTCATCGGCCGAAATTTGCTCGGGCGACGATGGCCGAACTCGGACAATTGAATCAAAGACTTGTACAAGAAAATACACAAACACGTCCGATGACGCCCGAAAACGGCCGATCAACCTCCGAGTCCGAACTTACATAACGTCCGAGTTAGTCGTCCGGGTAGTTTCGTCCGCCATCGGCCGTAAAAATCGGTGTTGGTGTACGTGAGCCGTAAGGCCTAGGCCGCACTACGGCTAAAACGCCGCGGTTTTTAATCGTGTGATTTTGAGTCAAGTAAGCTAATACAAGCGGTCTCACTTTTTAATAGCGTAGTGTGTGCTTCTCGAGCGGTTTTGCGGTTATATCTAACGGCTCTCTGGAAAAAAACCGTAGTGCGACCTCAGCCTTAGGTAAAAGATATTTCAATATATTCTCGATGACTTTTGAAGCATAGTCAGCAAGTATTATTAAAAAGTGTAATTGAAGTACAGTATAATTTCGAAAATCCGACACACATGGGACCAGACACAACCGCCGGATTATCAGAAAGAGTGTTGAGGGAAGAGCGCGAGCGGTCTCCAGACCGCCGGATTAGTGAACGTGTCGAAAGATTAACCAACGGCCGCATTACCGAGATTATACTGTATTTTTCTAATATATTTTTCCTGAAGGCTTAGGCCGCACTACGGCTAAACCGCCGCGGTTTTTAATCGCGTGATTTTGTGAGTAATACAAGTGGCCTCACTTGCGGTTTTTTCTCGCTACTGATTTTTCCCATTGCGTACTATGCGTTTCTCGAGCGGTTTCGCGGTTATCGTTTATAGAGTTACCGCTCGCGTGAAGAAACCGTAGTGCGACCTCAGCCTTACGCAACTAATAATTAGCTTTATCAAAGAAAAACAACGTATTTCAATTATTCATTACAACATAATACTACCTTTAAATATTCTGAAACTATTACAAAAATAAACAAAAAAAGATTAAAATCCATTGTTAATACATTTAGAAATTCAAATAAAAATTAATATGTAATGCTATTAAAATGAATGTTCTATAAACCTGAACACTTTCAAGTCTGTCGGGACATATATAACCCACCTATCCATAATGACTATTGGGTTGTTATTAAGTTATAAATATATTTTCTTGCATAAATTTAGCAAACTAATTATTACTAATTATAATTTGGACAATAAACCATTGGAAAAAAAATAACCACTCATACAATTTGTATGTTCTTCTCTTCTCTCTTTTTTGTTGTTGGTTTAAACAGATACCTGGAGGATCAACCTCAACCACTTGCAACAGGAACTTTCACGCCATCGTAAAATCTTATTACTAAATTCAACTTACCCATAGCCTCCGCCACCCCCGCGACGATCACCACCATCCCTGTTGTAATCTCCGCCACCTCCACGATCACGCCCTATAATAAAAAAAATAAATTAGAAATATGAATATTGTTTGCATTAAAAATTGTTTTACGACTCGCGTATACCTAATCCGTCATCGGCCGAAGTTTGCTCGGGCGACGACGGCCGAACTCGGACGATTGAATCAAACACTTGTAAAAGAGAGCGCGCACACAAACACGACTGTCATCGTCCGATGACGCCCAAAAACCGCCGTTCATCACGATGATCCAAACTTGTTGGGATTTCTCGCCAGTCTGCCGGCGCCTACAGTGATAATTGAGTGTATTTATAGTTAAATTTTGTGATCTACCTAAACGACTATGGATATTGAAAAATAGACCTTTTTACGGTTAGCTAAAAGTCAGTTATACGTCAAAAAGTTCGGACAATTTTGACGTTAACATGGCAAAAATTGACGCATGCGCGTAAAAAATTTAAACTATGAAAGTCTATTAATTAGTTGTGTTTATAATAGACCAACCCTGTGGGATAAACATTAAAAAAATTATAATAATCGATGTCGGCCCAAGTTGTAGTGTAAGCACATACATGTCCGAGTATAGTTCTGTCCGCCGTCGACCGACAAAATCGGTTTTCGTGTACGCTTAGCATACAAGTTTTACAGTTTGTGTACTTTCTTTTACAGGTGTATGATTTAATCGGCCGAGTTCGGTCGTCGTCGCCCGAGCAAACTTCGGCCGATGACGTTAGAGTAAAATATTCTAGAGAAAAAATTTGTTGTAAATATTTGTACAGGATTATTTGATCCTAATAATAAGGGACAAAAAACTAAACTACCTGAAGGTTTAACACCCAACAAGAGGAAGAACACCTGATATAAAAATATAATTTCACAATATTCTCTGTAGTCTCTCTTTTTCTGTAGTCTCTCATTTTGAGAACAAATGTTTTTTATAATCCCTAGTATTCATAAATTGTTTTTATTACTCATGCGATAAAAGTACTATCTTGGCGCACGTTTTTTTTTAGTGCGACAAATTCCATTTTTGGCTGTATTACCACAAAACTTGGTTAACGCACTCAAATATTCAATATCGCTAAGCTACATTAAAAAAAAAAACAATAAAATAAAATCAATTGTGAAAGTGACAAACTTTGTTTCATTACAAAATAAAAATTGAAACATTTTAAAATGAGTGTAAATTCTATGGTGATACCGAAGACTGAGAGTTCTTATGACGAATTCACACTACCGGAGACAATTGAAAAACTTCTTCATTTTTAGTTCTATTTTTTTTGGATGGCCCCTGAAAACCAAACTTGTAAGATACGTCCCCTCGCATGAGAAATAAAAAATATTATCTCCAACACGGGTGGTATATTCAATTGCCCTCTCGAGCGAACGAGCGCAATCACTTCGTTCGTGCGCCCAATTTCGCTCTCGTGAACAATTGAAAACTTACCGCCCTAGTTGCAAAATATACTAAAAAGTTGTCTTACTGTTTTTTTTTTGACGTACTTTACAAGAAAAAAAATCTCGATTTTTGCACGTACTTTTTGCAAAAAATCTAACGATATAATAAATAACAAATCTTGAAATCCAAATACAAAAACAAAACTAAAACTATACACTGTTTATAACAACAGAGAAATTGCAAACAAAAATCAAAAACAAAAATAATTTTGATTGATTTTTTTTTTATAAACACAATAAGAAATAGATTATTTTACCTCCGTATCCACCTCCACCACCACCTGAGCTGCCACCATAACCACCTCCTCCGCCTCCGCCGCCACCCCCTCCATATCCACCATTATTGGAATTGTAACCACCTCCTCCACTTCCACCGCCATATCCTCCACCTAAAATTAAAAAACAAATTAAGTTTATGTAAAAAAAAATAAATTTTAGGTTGTTTCAAAAGTTTTGTCAGTTTTAATGTGTTTTTGTAGCTCTATATCTCAATAAATATTTATTCTGTGTCGTGGTATATACTGATCGATAGAGAAATAATTTTGTTCCATATGCATAGACCTTTTCATAGTTCAATTTTTTTACCCATCATTTTCCGACATGTTTCTCGGGCAGTGAAAATAACAAAAAGTGCCCGAAACTTTTATATTCCCGCCTTTTAAACACAGCGGACGCGCATGCGCTTTACTAACCATAAAAAGGTCTATCTATGGATGCTGTTCATATTTTTCCAAATTTTAATTGTTTGCCTCTTTCCAGGTTATTACTATATGATGTTGTTAAGCGATTTTCGGCTAAATTTTCTTTACGAATTCAAATTGAACCAAAGCGCTGCCGAAACAGCCCGAAAAATTAACCAGACATTTGGCAATGATAGTTTTTATCACTTATCGCACTGTTCGACGTTGGTTTGCGAAATTTCGTTCCGGAGATTTTAGCCTAGAAGATGAGTGGTAGAGCTACAGTAATCCAGGACGAAGATTTGAGAACCCTAGTGGAGACTGACCCATCACAAACGGTGCGTGGGATGGCGCAAAGAACTGGGCGTCAGCTCCCATGCGGTTTTTGATGGTTTAGAACGAATTGGAAAGGTCAAAAAGCTCGAAAAATTGGGTGCCCCATGATTTGAATGATGGACAGAAATTGTCACGTTTCGAGGTCGAACAGACCTCGAAAAGACCTTTGCTTTTGCGCAACCAAAACATCATCTTTCATTTCAGCAAAAAATCATATTTTGGCTCGGATCGTCACGTGTGATGAAAAGTGGATCCCCTACGACAACATGAGACGTTTAGGACAGTGGTTGGACAGCGATCATCGGACTTCCCCACAGGCGAAAACCCACAAAAAAAGATCATGGTTACTGTATGGGTGGGTGGTACTGTATGCTATATGGTGGTCAACGGCTGGGTTGATTCACTACAACTTTCAGTAACTGGGCCAAACCATCACAGCAGTCCTATTGTGAGGAAATCGACGAAATGTATTCAAAATTGCGTAGTAGCAGCCGGCACTGGTAAACAGAAGAGGTCCGATCCTGCTCCACAACGCCCGTCTGCACGTTTGAAAAATCACCGCCCCCGAAAATTAAACGAATTGAGCGTCAAGTTCTGCCTCACCCACCATACTCCCCAGACCCCTCGCCCACCGACTACAATCTTTCCAAGCACTTCGACAACTTTCTCACCGATAGAACCTTCGCCAATCAGGACCAGGCAAAAACGACCTTCGTCGACTTCATCGAATCCCGAGCACCCAATTTTTATTCCGACGGAATTAATCGACTTTTGTTACGTTGGCAAAATTGCACTGATTCAAATGGCGCTTATTTCGATTAAATTGAATAAGTATTCACTGAGATATTACAGTTTAAAGGCCAATTATCATATACGCGACACTCAGCTACGCGACATCGCCTGTCAAATAATGATTATTCATTACGTGTGCTGTACTCTCTCTGAGAGCGTAGGCGACCTATCGCGCATACTTGTGGAATGCATCATCCACTAATATGTGGGACCTAGCAGTTTATCGCCGGTTCCGAACGGCACTATTTGAGGTTTTCTAGGCAAAATTACTCGTGGTAGTTTGCTATTGTTTTAAATGGGCACGTTCTCACTATGGCTATGCGACGTGTCCATTTAACAATGTAATTATTATATTATAGTATTAGTGCCGTTCGGAACAGGCGATAAACTGCTAGGTCCCGCATATTAGTGGATGATGCGTTCCACAAGTTTGCGCGAGAGGTCGCCTACGCTCTCGAAGAGAGTACGGTAGACATAATGAATGAATCTTTATTTGACAGGCGATGTCGCACGACGTCGCGTAGCTGAGTGTCGCGCATATGAGAATCGAACTTAAAGTAGACTCAAACTTTTGAAACAACCTAATAAATTAAAATATTGCAATTCGTTTGTATGAGCGAATTTCACCTCCTTACTCATTGAAACGAACAAGGAAGCTATCATATCCTCAAGATTTTTCTACGACACAAACAAAATCAACGGTTCACAAGTCCCTGTTGATATCAACAATTGCGTCAAACGGAAACAAACATTTATTGGTGTGTTTACCTTGGTTGCTTCCGTAGCCACCTCCGCTACCACCGCCGCCCCTGGAATTCTGGTTCCAGCTTCCTCCGCTGTTTCCACCAGAGTTGTAAGAGTCGCCGCCACCGCCGCCTCCGGAACCGCCGTAGCTGGGGTACGAGCCAGTTGATGGGGGCGGTTGGGAATAATCGGCGTAACCGCCGCCTCCACCGCCACTACTATTATAACCACCGTATTCTAAAAATAAACGTTTGTGTTAATATTAACAAGACATAATTCTAGTTATTTATGTTCTTGACTATAAAATCTTAATATAAGACTAAAAACTAAAAATGTTCTATAGGAAATTCCAGGTAGAAATTTAAATGTAAATTATCTACGGGATTATTTGATCAAGGAAGCCCATCCCGACCAAATTGTAACTGCCTGTAGGTTTAATATACCCTTTCGGTCCAAAAAAAATCAAACTGAACATCGAGATTTTTCGTTTGAAAAGGGATATTCGCGCCAATTTTAATAAATCTGTATTTTAAATTCAACATTTGAATCGATTTCGGTACCGATTAACAAAAGGGGAAAGGTGTATCGACTTGGGCCGAAATCGCGCGATTTACTTATCAATTTACTTCACGTATTTAATTTATATTATTCGGAGAGTATGCTTCGAGTATGAGAAGCGTAAAGACGAGAATCGAAGCGCAAACCAAGCTGGACCGACACGTGCACGCATTTTTAAATTTAGCGTTTCAAGTCAAGTTAACCAGGGGTGTAATCACGAGCCCAAAGGGCTGAAGCGGCATCCAACGTCTGGAAGACACGATTTTAAGGGCTCCCTCCACCAATTATCCCCATTTCCTCCCTTAAAAAAAGGCGCCGGAATGACGATCCACACGTGGCGGAGACGCGAGCGACCCTAACAGGTAAGTGATTAGACTAGCCCTGTATCAAACGGGAAAATTTGATTTTCGTGAGCCACGGTCCAAACAAGGGATATGATTATAAACTACTCTTGTTCCTCGTATTTTTCAACTAGATTACTATATTATAAAGCTAGATTTGAGATTTTAATGCTTCCTTAAAAAAATTGAAATCTAACAATAGGCCTAAAAATTATCTAAACCAGTGGCTCTCATTGCCCTCAAGAGGCACGCCAGTATTAAAAATGTCCCACCTTTGATGCGTAAATATGCATGGTGGGACATCTAAAATTAACTAAAATGCTGTGCCTCATACAGATAAACAAGTATTCATCAAGTTTTCCACAACTCTTAATTTTTTTAGAAATTCATGTCTAATTTTTTTAAAAATAAATAAATAAAATGAAATAACAGAGTTTAGTTACAAAAAAAAAAAAAAAAAAAATATTGGTGGAATTTCATCGTTGCTCCGGCTAAAACTGGATCTATAAATGAATTTGTAGTACATGTAAGGGAACACGCGATCTATTCCCAAGAATCAAAGAAATCACGAGAGGGAAAGTCAAGATAAGAAAACATGGATGGGAAAGTCATAATCAACATCGACGACGTAGTAGAGGTATGGCGATAGTATTGTGAAGACCTCTACTCGGATGAAGGTCATCGTCAAGGAACAGTTCGTCTCCCACCCATCACACAAGTAGAACAGGAACCTGACATCTTAAAAGTTGAAGTTGAGCAAGCCATCAACATGCTCAAGAACAACAAAAGTACAAGAGAGATATCAGTGGAGAAATGCTAAAAGAGTTGTCCCCAAAAGGCATCCACCTCTTGTGGGCAAGCTACAAGGTAATGGCACTCAGGGCAATAACCAACTAGAATACATCTATCTTCATTCCACTGCACAAAAAAGATCAAGCCAGAAATGCAGTAATTACAGAACTATCTCATTATTCTGACATCCAAGCAAGGTCATGCTCAGAATTCTGCTACAACGACTCTGAAGCTTCTTAGACCGACAAATTTCACAGGAACAAGCTGGATTCGTGGCTGGTAAAGGCACTCGAGAGCAGATCATGAATGTACGGCAGATTATAGAAAAATTTGCAAATACCATATCTATGCTTCCTCAACTACAGCAAAGCGTTTGACTGTGTAAACTGGCACCAATTATGGAATGCAGTCTTGGGAACCCCTCCCCCCCCCCCCCACCTTGTCGTTCTGCTAGAAACTTTATATGAAAACAGGAAAAGGAATCCTCAAGATCGAGGGAAGCAACTCAAGACTCTTAAGGATAGGACCAGAAGTTCCGCAAGGATGTGTCCTATCACCTTTACCATACAACATATACGGTGAGTTTATACTAACAATAAGAGGAGTTCTGGAGAACTGGGACGGCGTAATAGTCATTGACGGTAGGAAAATAAACAACTTACGGTTTGACGATGATACCACAATCATTCCATGAAACGAAGAAGGACCGAACTTCTGGGAAGAGTCGAGAGAGAACGCTTAAAATTTGGACATAAATAGTGACGGTAATACGTCCACAGAAATTAACGCATAACTCACCAAAGTATGGAAAAACTAACCAAAGTATGGAAAGATGACCACATCACGAAAGAAACAAAACGAAGGTTCGTCAATACACTGGTGTTGCCAATTGCACTATACGGAGCCGAGGCAAGGACTCTGAACGCAGTAGATCGGCAGAAAATAGACGCTTTCGAGATGTGCACGTGAAGAGGGCTACTAAAGATCCCTTGAACAGCGCATAGAAATAATGAATCTATACTAAAAGTACTTGAGATTGACATAAGACTATCAACCGTTATAAATCGACGAAAACTTAAATATTTTGGACACGTCAATCGTGGAACTGGTGACAATCTCGAAGAACTGGTCATCCAAGGGAAAATTGAAGGTACGCGCCCTCGGGGACGCTCTCCAAAACGCTGGATCGACCAGGTGCAAGAGATCACCGGGACACCACTACAAGAAAACATAAGAACGGCAACAGACAGGGGTAAATGGAGGAAGATCGCTAACTCCGCTATGATATAATAAATTGCCAGCATGGGATCACGACACTTTAGCCTTGAAGTATACGACTAGGGGAACATAATCCATAGTTGTGCATTGTTTTTGCATCTGAAAACACTCATTAGAAAATCACCTTCAGAATTACAAATGTTGCTGGAACGATATGTAAATTATGAATAATATAAAATATATTAAAGACTATTAAATATTCGACTGTTAAGTAAATTAAGTCTGAGGTACCGGGTTCAATCTGAGAGCGATATCGACCGCATTTGTTGAAACAAATGTGACTACTAACGTACCATCTTTACAGAGAGAATATGATGAGTCAACAGCCATGCCGAGACAGAAACCCGGGAGAATTCCTTTTTATTAGTCGATGGTATGTGTTGAGGAAAATGTGCCCAATATTTTGTGTGACCGAGTTGGGTTCATCGATTCATTTTGCGCCGGTCTGCCACGTGTAAGATAATTAGGAAGAGCAAAGTTACATAGCATATCTCCTGCATTCAATCCAAAATTTACAAACAATTGTCTTGAGGGGCTCTCGGCCCCTCACACTTTGCAAGCGATCAATTTATTGTTTTTTCTCAAGTAGCATCGGACCTCAAACCCCAAAATTATATTACAAAATTCGAAATCTTGCCAGAACTCAACAAAAAAATTTCAATTTTTCGAAAATTCTGGGGCCCACTTCACACGAACCGAATACATGCGTAAATCGTTGCCGCGTATGTTTTGCCTCTAAACAATGTCTAAACTAGGAGATCTGTATTAAGATCTGCAAAAGTTGCTAAAAAACATTAATGGAGGACCCCATACGAGGACGACCTTTGTATTAGCAGGCGTGCCTGCTACAGGGAGGCAAAACTTGGACAGTTGATGAATCAAACAACACAAACTAGAATAATGTGTAACACTTTTAACAGTTTCTATGGCACAATAAGACTAGGGAGTTCTTTTTGAAACACCCTGTATATTGAAATAAAATTTAAACTTTTGTGCCAGCGATTACAACTATCGATTATATGCTTCCATATAGAGCGATGATATTATCACACTTGGACGATAGTTGCTAAATTTTTTGAATAATGGGGTGATACCAGGTGTAGCACTACACCTGACTCATCCTTCATGTACATCAATGAAGCACATGAAGGATGGGTCAGGTGTAGTGCTACACGATCAAGAGAAAATACTGGAAAGGTGGCTGGAGTACTTTGAAAGACTATTGAATGAAGAAAATCTGAGAGAAAAGTACGAGGATGAAGAGGTAAATGAAGAAGTAACCCAAGCATTAAGTAGGGAAGGAGTAGAATATGCGCTAAAGAAAATGAAAAATGAGAAGGCAGTAGGTTCAGACCAAATCCCAACAGAAGCCTGGAAGATCGGGTATTGATATCCTCTGGGATTTAATGAAGAAGATTTGGAACGGAGAAACAATGCCACATAAGTGGAGAAGTAGCATTCTTGTCCCCATATACAAAGGGAAAGGTGATATCCAAAATTGTGGCAATTATAGAAGTATAAAGCTGATGTCTCACACAATGAAATGAAATGACATGGGAAAGGATCATTGAGACAAGGTTGCGTCGGGAAACTGAAGCGGAACAACAACGCAATATTTGCACTAAAGCTACTGATTGAGAGACACAGGAAGGTGCAGGTTGATTTACATGTGGCCTTCATTGATCTGGAGAAGGCGTATGACTGAGTGCCCAGGCAAGAGATATGGAGATGTATGAGAAGTAAAGGTCTACTAGAAAAGTATGTGTGACTGGTGAAAGAAATGTACGAAGGTGTGATGAAGTTAAGGTAAGTGTGGGTACAACAACGGAACTGCCAAGGATAGTAGGGCTACACCAGGGATCTGCTCTCAGCCCTGGTAATCGATGTGCTAATCAAGGATGTGAGGAAAGCAGCGCCATTGAGCATGATGTTCGCCAACGACGTTGTACTCTTACAGAAAAGAGGTTCGAAGAGTGGAGGAAAACCCTAGAAGAAAGGGGAATGAGGATCAGCAGGGTGAAAACTGAATATATGTGTATGAAGGAAGCTCAAGATCTATGTATTAACTATGTAGGAAAAAGAATTACCACCGACCAAGAAGTTAAATATCTGGGGTCATATATTCAAAGTGATGGAGGGTTGGAGTCTGAAATACAACACAGGGTAAATAGCGGATGGATGAACTGGAAGAAATTGAGTGGAGTACTGTCTACTGGAGTACTAAGTGCATATAGGACGGCCCTTCTGATTGGAAATATAGCGCCGATATCATGCCTTGTTGAAGAAAGAAGCAACCTGTATAATTAAAGAAGAAGCGGTGTAGGAATACACAAGGACGAACAGAGGAAGAAGGCAAAGTCTGGAATGCTCAAAAGTTGGCTTGAACAAACTCAACCAAAGGAGACTGGAGACGACTCTTGATCCCAGAAGTTAAGCCATGGTGAAGTAACTTACTACCTGACCCAAGCATTGAGAGACCACAGTTCTTTCAGGCAGTACCTGTATAATATCAGTAGGGCAGCAGCAGCCATGCGTCTTCTGTGGGAGCATAGACAATGTGTCACACAATCTTTGAGTGCCACAGGTGGACACTGGAGAGACAATTGGACTGCCAAAACAAAGGAACCCTAAGAAGCAAGAAGCAGTGTAGACCACGACTACAAACATACTCAGCAAGAAAGAAAATGCCGAAAGTACTAATAGAAGAAGATCAGCTGCAGGAGGAAAGGAAAGCTCTACAAATCTTTAGAGTGCACATGATAAAAAGATGGAATTGGCAGAAATGAGAATGTTGAGCTGTGTAACAAGAAAGGATAGAATAAGGAATGATCACATCAGAGGAACAGTGAAAGTGGAAACCTTGGAAAGAAGGTTCAAGAAAGCAGGTTAAGGTAGTTTGAACATGTGCAGAGAAGATTGGAGGACTATGTGGGAAAAAGAGCTGAAAAGCTGCAAATAGGAGGGTCAAGGAAGAGAGGAAGACCAAAAATGGCCTCGAAAAGGTTGAATATAGCTTGAATATAAACTGGAATGCTGGAAAAGAGCCATAGAGGACAGAACCCTTAAAATCAGTAGGAATAATACCGAATACCTGAGCCCTGGAGGGACTGGTTATGAAACCTTCAGATGTATGATAGCCAGCTACAGGCAAGAGACAGTTTCAAGTATTTGGGATCCACTGTATATGACGAAGGCAATCTAGATCTGGAAATTTCCCAGCGAATTCAGGCTGCATGGTTAACTGGAAAATGTTATCTGGTATTCTCTGTGACAGAAGACTGAATATTCAAGTATAGGGTAAAGCCCATAAATGTGCAGTGAAACTGCAATGTTATAAGGAGCAGAAACTTGGCCAAAGTGCAGTCACAGTGCAAGCGACTGGAAGTAGCTGAAATGAAGATCTTAAGATGGATGTGTGGTGTTACAAGAAACGATCACATCAAAAACACCTTCATATGAAGCAGCGTAAAAGTTAGCGAAATATCAAAAAAGGTGCAAGAAAGATGCTTGTTCTGGTATGGCCATATTAAGCGCAGGGATGAGAGTTATCTAGGAAGACTCTCCTTCTTGATCTGGAGGTGGAAGGGAAAAGGGAAAGAGGCAGGCATAGAAGAAGATGGATGTACTGCGTGCAGGATGATCTCCATGAGAAGCAGTTAACAGAAAACACCATTTGGAACCGAAGCAAATGGAAATGACTTGTCAGAAACGTCGACCCCACATGAACGGGAAAAGTCGAAGAAGAAAAGGTGAAATATATTTACATATTCAAACTGTTCTGCTTCAATAAGTTGGCTAGATTTTATAATAAGTACACAGCAAGTCCTTTTAACTAAAAAATCGATTTGATCTGCAGTTGTTATGTGTGTACCTATTTTAATGCATTTATCAATTAAACTATCGGTCAAATGAAAATTGAATGTGTGCTTGCCCTAAATTTTTAAGTTTAAAACGTGTACCCTGAGCCTGTGAACTCAGGATTCAGAAGGAAAAAACAGGACTCCTTATAACTAAAAATTCGAATTGATTTGCAGTTGTTATGCGTGTATTAATGCTTAATGCCTACACTAAATTTTTAAATTTAAAACGCTGAAACGTGTATATCACACAAACTTAAAGCAAACAGAGCACAGCCTGAAAACATAAATATATTCAGCCTTTCCGGAGCTCTATAACAATTACAGAGTCTTTTTAGGACTACCAAAACAAATCTCATGTGAAATTTGAAAGTTATTTTTAAGCTTCCAGCCCACCTTCATGGCACTCAACAAAAACCATAAAAATAACATTGTTTTTAAGATCATGTCTTTCCGATACCCTAAGTGGATAGCTATCTGTGATCGCGTTTCGAGATTTATCTCTCATCAGCACAGCTTTGCTTCCATGAACAACAATTGTGTAAATAAAAATGTAAATTGTTGTTCATGGAAGCATAGCTGTGCTGATGAGAGATAAATCTCGAAACGCGTGCACAGATAGCTATCCACTTAGGGTATCGGAAAGACATGATCGTAAAAACAATGATATTTTTATGGTTTTTGTTGAGTGCCACCAAGGAGGACCAAAAACTATAAAATAACTTGCAAATTTCATGAGATTTGTTTTGGTAGTCCCCAAAAGACTCAGTAATTGTTATAGAGCACTGGAAAGGCTGAATATATTAATATATTCAGGCTGTGTTCCCTTTGTTTTAAGTTTGTATGATTATCTATAATGTAGGGTGGTTTCACAAATTCTATCTTATGTGTTACGTCACTATTGCTGTATTAGTGTTTGCAAATAATGTTTTGAAGGAATAAACAAAACCAATTGAAATTTGAGCCAATTGTTAAGAAATGATAGCTAATGATAGCCTGAAAAAGAAAATGGCGAAAACAAAGTTATTTTGTTTGTTTTGATGCTTCTAGTAATCGCACATTCCCAAATGGGTGGAAGTCCATAAAATAAAGATTAATTTTGCAAAAAAAAAGATGTAAAACAAATATTTTAAAAAATTAGTAAAAATAACTAAATACGAAACGTTTAAGACACATATTATTAAAAAACTAGTAAAAATATCAATTTAAAGCATGAACTTGAGCATTTCCGTTAATATTTGTTGAAAGCGTCGGTTTGTCACAAAATGACGCTTCTCAAAAATTTAGCATAAATCGAAACTCTTTCCCAAAAATATCCAAGGAAATACAAAACTGATACAAAGCACTGAATAATAAATAGCTTTATATCTTTAGATGGGTGCATTTGAGCGAAATATTTGTGGATTAGCATGAATGTTACTTACGGTTGTCTCCCATTTTGTTGCAACACGTCGACAGCAAACAGCAGAATGAGGACGAGAAATGGAGGACTAACGCCAGGAAGGAAACAGTCGTGGCGCTGTCCGCACAGCTACGTTGCCAAATTGTTAAAAAAAGAGCGCGAAATTTAAAAAATATTGCTTTAAAGCTAACAATTTGCGAATTATTTGTGTTTATTTTTGATTATTATTTCAAAATTCGTAAAGTAATTTAAATTTTTGTTGAAATATAAACGAGTTTTGGGAAAAGGTTAGGAAACTTGTATTTGTATTGCCATGGCAACACGTTGATTGTTTATTTATGTTAGTTTTTTATTGTGAGAAGATTTTGTTGTTGGTAAGTTTTTTTCAATTTGTTTTCTTCTAAATTTCAATAAAATTTCAAAAAAAGATGTATATTGGTATTTGGCAATCAATGTTTTTGTAGAGCAAACGATGAAATTATTTGTATTTATTCAAAAGAAACAAATATTTATGAAAAGTAATTTGGAATATTCTTCTTCAATTCGAAACTATTTAATAACTCGGTTAAAAACCATATTCCAAACTAATTCCAAATAACAATGATCGAGAAATATCTTCAATTAGAGATTTCTTGAACAATTATTTCAAATAATTTTACTTCATTGTTATTGGGAATTGGTATGGCAACAGATTTGTTATTTGTTTTATTAATAATAATAATAAAGGGCTTTTATTTACCAATGATCTACAATATACACCTATGAGGTCATAAAACTCCTAATAATTCACAAACAAATATTTTCACAATCATTGGAAGGAGGCGAAGTTCAGTAGTCACCGTTCTTCCTCTTAACCCCCAAAACAAAAATTAATTAAAAATAATTACAAATAATAAAAAAGAAAAATACAAAAACCAAGAAAAAATATACTCCTATAATTCAAATTAAAAATAAATTCCAAGCAAAAGCAAAAGCATTGTGACTCAAACAGATTGCGATCAACTTTACAATCTAGACTGCTCAAATGTACGGTTATTTAATCTATTAACGTCTTTATTGCTCACGTAAAAGCCCGCATCTGACTTGTTTTTTTGAAGCGCCTTACGCTTAATGATCTTACTTTTTTCGGTATCTCGTTATATATCTTTGACAAATTGTACAGAAATGACCTTTCGTATAGGGAGGTTTTATGTGCAGGCGGAGTTATTAATGATTTTTGATATTAATGTTATGGACATCGGTTCTATATTTGATTTTTTGATATAAATATGCCGGACTCCGGTTGACTATAATTTTATGAAACAACACAGAGAAGCGCAATTTTCTGCGGTTATGCATGTTCAACCAATGTATTTCCTTTATTTTATGCGACACATGATTCCATTTAGGAATGCCATAAACCAGGCGGATGCAAACCATTTTTGGATTCGCTGTATCTTCTTTGCGGTATGCAAATCAATACAACTACCATACACGACATCGCAGTAGGAACAGTGCGATAGGTGTCACATAAGAGCTTCATTGTAGCCTTGTTTAAAATATTTTTGTTTGTGTAAATAAGTTTTAAATTACAGAATGCCCTTTTTATACAATTAGGTATTTGAATTTATTTTTTTTTGTTATAAATCGAAAGCTCATATTTAAGTTTTATAACAAAACAATTTTTGTTTGTTTTTTCGTTGAAATTTAAAAGTTATAACAAATTGAAAATATATTTTTGAACTCGGTACCGAAAACAGGCTGGTTATCGTTGTGACGTAAAATATGTAATTTCTACCCGTGCATGACTTGCATGACAGTTATCGTGCTTGTTTCTTACCATCGTGTGGAGTACTACAAAAAGAACTACTTAAAAAATATTTTTACATGTCCCACATTGTTAAACGTCGAAACTAATGGTTTAAACAGTGCGCCGAAAAAATCATAAAACGACGATTTTATAAAGAATGATTATGTTTGAATGATAGAATGAAGTTTCTCACAAACAAATTATTGCGCGTTTGGAGTCACGTGATTATTTTCAAAATTTTATCACTTTTAAATTGTTTATAATTAATTAAAAAAAATTTTTTTAACTTTTTCGTATCACACATCCGTAGCACACATCGTATCACACATTACCACACATTTATAATAAGGTTTTAAAATACATACAAAAATCGATAATTTTTTTATTCAACAACCCAATTGTTTACATGAGATTTAAAGCTTAACTCAGCATCCAAAACTAGCCCTAAATTACGAGCTTCCTCTACTATTTGAATTCGTTTGCCATTCACAACAATTTTTATCTTATCACCAAACTGTTTTCTTGCTGCATGTCTGCCAAATAGTAACCCTACCGTCTTGTCTGGATTAATACATAAAGAATGTTTGCAAGAGGATTCCGTTAGCTTGCATAGGTCCGCATTTATTTTATTGATTGCCTCCTCTTACTTTTGTGGTGGAAATGATGCATACAGCTGGGTATCACCCGCGTAGTAATGTACCTTGCAGATAGTCATATTTATGTTTAACTGACTTATATAAAGAGAGAACAATAGCGGTCCCAAAATGGATCCTTGTGGAACCCCCTGATTTATTATTACTTCTTGAGATCCCGCATCTTTATATGTCACAATCTGTTTTCTATTGGAAAGGTACTTTTCATTACTTTAGTACTTAGTACTAGTACTTAGGTACTTTTTAATTATCTATCGCGTTATAATCTATAGCCACATAGTGTAATATTGCATATACATAGTGTAATATTGCATATTAACAAAATTCAAGCCTATATTTACTTGTTTTATGAAGTTTGAATTGGTTAACCCTCTGATTATGGAGCACATATCTAGTCTTGTCTGTCTAGTCTAGTCTGTCTGTCCCCGGTTGTGTAGTGGACAACATACCAGACAAGCGGGGAACGGGGTTCGATTCCCTGCCCAGACGGAGGCATTTTCAACCAGGGCGGCACTAACCGTCCGGGCACCCCACCCTTAAGGAATGCGAAATATGCGATACCGGGGTGGCGCATACTAAAAGCCAAAGTGGAATAGGGGGTCTAGTGGGAGTGTGGGAGTCTTGCCTGTCTAGTCTTGTTGTATGTTTTCATGTGTTTTCTAGTTGTTGCAAGACCTGCACTTGAGCTAGAAGTTGTGGCTATGTTTTATGTGGATGGATCTAGTCTTGTCTGTTTATTCATATATAATATATATATATATATATATATATATATATATATACGTATGCTGTATAATCTCGGTAATTCGGCAGTTGGGTAATCGGACGACACGTCCAGTAATCGGAACCGCTCGCGCTGTAACCCTCCCACCTTCCACAACTCTTTCTTACAATAATGTGAAGTGTCGGATTATCGTTATTAGTTAAAGAGTAAAAGATTTGTATTTTTTACTACACAAACGGTAGAACACGATCAACAAAAACAAACTCAAATTCTTCTTAAGTCGATGTTTCGATTTATTAATTAAATCTTTTTCAAAACCTACAAAATTGTTACAAAATTACAATAAACAAAGTAAAAGATTTTTTATTACCTACAAAGAAGGTAATGAACTAATTATTAGGAGGTATAACATCATATAACCTTGTCAAAAAAGTTGCAGAGTACATAACAACTAGTGTAAAGCGAACCATGGTCCTCATGAAAAATTTAAATTAAGGTGTTTCAAAATTATTATATTAAAATAAAATGACGGACACCAACCGATCGGCACAGCACAAGGAAACCAACACTACTACTTCTATTCGTGTCCGGATCACAGTATGTTCTTCCAAAAGTTTGCGGCTCTGATGGCCTTGTCATTTGCTAAAATTAGGTCGTTCCTTAAGCAGCTCTGTTCCATATCGGTGCAGGTCAGCAGATGTGGAGGATTCTGGATTTGTCCGCAGGAACACTGAGGGTTTTCGTCCTCTGGTAGCATTCCCCATTTTTGCAGGTTTTCTCTGCACCTCGAGACTCCTGTGCGAAGTCTGTTG
The DNA here is from genome assembly GCA_944588485.1 of Phosphuga atrata. Taxonomy (NCBI): domain Eukaryota; kingdom Metazoa; phylum Arthropoda; class Insecta; order Coleoptera; family Silphidae; genus Phosphuga; species Phosphuga atrata. Next base: position 58,121,770 of record OX155902.1, on the reverse strand, counting down.
AGCATTCTCCAGATTGGGTATGGGAGGAAATGTCCCGGTGCCAGCTCCTCTTTTGTTGGGTGATCGGGTCTTGGGCCTCAGCGCGCCATTTCTGGAGCCTTCTGGCTTTCTGAGAGACTTTCAAAGGTGCTGTTCTGGCCAAAAAGCTGTGGCGGGATCGGAGTCTGGGTCTAGCTGGTTGGTGGCCATAGAGCAGGTGCCTTGGGTCGGTCTCTTGTCGCCCCCTTTCTGCCTAAGCGGCTGCCTCTCTCCTGATGTGAGGCGGTGCTATCCCGGCGAGAGAGTATACCTAATGAAGTGGCGTAAGCTTCAGGTAACCTGTTATTAGGCGGACTGCTTGATTCAAAGGGACGTCGATTTTCTTTGCGTGAGTGGATGCACACCATACTAGAGCGGTATATTCGGTTGCAGAGAAGCTTAATGCAAGGACTAAAGTTCTCAATGTTATTGCTGGCTGTGCTCTCCATGACCTACCAGTCAGTTTCTGGAGAAGGTTCTTTCTTGTTGGTACTTTATCTGGTGTTGAGGCACTGACGCTTATATGTGCGAGCTCGATCTAGTGTTACCCCGGGGGTTCAAGGAAGGAGCCTCCACGAAGATTGTACTAAAAGCAATCGGGCGTCCCCTGGAAACGTTGAACATGACTGTCTCAACGGCCAATCCTTCCAACACCGGATCAGCGAAAAACAAGAATGATTACCAATGGCTCTTATCAGAGCCACACCTGGTAACGATCTCGATTAGCATCGAGGGAATAACAAGCCAAAAGGAGACTTTGCTTAGTGACCTGTGCAGAGAGATAAACTGCGACATACTATTAGTCCAGGAAACACATCGCGAAATAGCAAGGCGGCGCCCAAAGATAGGAAACCAACAAAAAATTTCGATCTATTAAAATAAATTAAAGTTGAAAAAAAACTGCGAAGGTGCGCATTAGAACGATAGTGACGTCAGTGACATTGGAAGGACACCGAAGTCACGGGCACACTTAGTTAAAGACGCAAAAGTCGTCTGGAAATTTAAATCAACCATTACACAGCAATTGCCCCAGAAACCAAAGCAATAAGGAAAATACCAAGATCTTCCTAGAAACAAGGAGCTACGACACCCATTTAAAGAATTATATAACAGGTAGAACCACTAGTGAACACAAACCGCAACAAAAATAAAAAATATATAGCAAACAGAAAACCGCCCATCCAATCAACTGTGTCTAAGCGTCGCCCAAGTCATAAGCCAAGCGTACATATTGCTCAAACCATTCATGTTTTTCCTTGAGTTCATGGCTGCACCGGCGTTATGAATAAAACACATTTCTAAAAAGAATCTCTTAGATAGACGTTGCTCTCTTGCAAGGACATTTAGGTCATCACAGTAGACCCTATGGTCCTTGTCATTACAATTTGTTGCTAAGACGCAAGAGTGGGGTTTTAGTCTGCAATCACTTCTGTGATAGGCCAGTCTGGAGAACAACAAAAGTACAGAGAAATGCTAACAGCTGTCCCCAAAAGGCATCCATCTCTTGTGGGCAAGCTGCAACAAGGTATGGCACTCAGGACAAAGGATAAAAAACCCAACTGACTGGAATAAATGTATCTTTATGCCACTGCACCAAAAAGGATGAAGCCAGAAATGCAGTATTTACAGAACTATCGCATTAATCTCCCACCCAAGCAAGGTCATACCCAGAATTCTGCTACAACGACTCAGAAGCTTCTTAAACCGACAAATTCCACAGGAATAAGCTGGATCCGTGACTATTAGAGGCACTCGAGAGCAGATCATGAATGTACGGCAAATTATTGAAAAAGCCAGAGAATTTGCAAAGCCAACATATCTATGCTTCCTCGACTACAGCAAAGCGTTTGACCTTTGAAGTACGGTGGGTTTATACTAAGAGAAGCTTTGGAGAACTGGGAAGGCGGAATATTTATTGGCGGTAGGAAAATAAACAAGTTACGGTTTGCCGACGATACCAAAATCATCGCACATAACGAAGAAGAAATGACCGAACGTCTGGGAAGAGTCGAGGGAGAAAGCTCAAAATTCGGACTTAAGCTAAATCGCAAAAAAAATAAAAAATATGGTAGTAGATCGTGGCAACAGGAGAGAAAATCCACATAAATAGTAACGGCATAAAGCGGCAATATACGTGGTATAATGGTAACGGCATATAGCTCCTGCATCAATAGTGACAGCAATACGTCCACAGAAATTTCAAGACGCATTTTATACATTATACATACTCTTGCGAAAGCAGCCACGACGAAACTAACCAAATGGAAAAGAAAGTATGGAAAGATGACTACATCTCGAAAGAAACAAAACAAAGGCTCGTAAACACTCTGGTGTTTCCAATTGCACTATACGGAGCCGAGGCATGGGCTCTGAAAGCAGTAGATCGGCAGAAAATAGACGCTTTCGAGATGTGGACTTGGAGAAGGATACTGAGGATCCCTTGGACAGCGCATAGAACTAATGTATCTATACTATATAAAAGAACTCGTCATTGACATTAGACTATTATATATACTAGACATTAGTCTATCAACCGTTATCAATCGACGAATACTTCGACGAAATATTTTGTACACGTCAATCGTGGAACGGGGACAATCTCAAAAAACTGTTCATCCAAGGAAAAATTGATGGTACGCGAACCCGGGTACGCTCTTCAAAACGCTGGATCGACCATCTGCAAAAGATCACCGGGACACCACTATAAGAAAATATAAGAACGGCGGCAGACAGGGGTAAATGGAGAAAGATCGCTAACTCCGCTATAACATAATAAAATGTTGCGAACTCGAGTACTCGACCGGGAATAATTTGATGACATGTTTCCAAATCTCTGAATGTGCCCTGATTTTCAATGAAGTATTGCTATTGAAAATAGACGACATGGTTTCCAGATATGCATGAACCACTGAAATATATACTAACTGGAACGAGCGCATGCCTCTAAGCTTGTGCGTGCCGAGAGATAGGTCCCAAGGGGACCCATTCATCCTTGTCTAGCCAACAGTGAACTCGAGAGTGTGAGGATGTGATACAGCCAGAGCGAAAAGCTAGTTGTATTGAATTGTATCAAGAAAGAGAGTGATATCCTTTCAATCGGTGAGCATATTATAAACCGAAGTTTATATATTTTAATGAAAGTTGTTTTCAAAAAGACAATGGTAAAACACTGTTGTATTTGCAAGGAAAAAAGGACGTCGGACACACATTTAGTTTTCCTTCTGGACTGTACTAGACGAAGACAGAGCGATACGAGAGACCCCTTGTGATGCTCTCTCTCGGCACCCACAAGCCACGACGCAGCGCTCGTTCAAGTTAGTATATATTTAAGTGGCATGAATTAACTGCGTTTCCATATGGACACAATACAATCTAAAATCAAACCTTAACTCCATATTTCCAGTAATATTCTTCTGTGCTAAAATTTTCGTCTCCAACTGTTCCACACTTTCGGTATCTACGCCACGTATAATTCCTTTAGTAGTTGACAACATACCCACCTTGCAATGCGGGAGACCCGGATTCGAATCCTGGTCGGGGAGGCGACAACCAGGGCGGTTGTCACCAACCGTCCGTGCTGCCCACTATGAATGAATGCAAAATATGCGATACTGGGGTGGCGCATACTAAAAGCCAAAGTGGAATAGGGGTTTAGTGAGAGCTTCCCCCAAAAACGACTTTATTAGTCTTGTCTGTAATCTATATAGTCTGGTATGTCTAGTCTTGTTTGTCTAGCCTTGTCTGCCTAGTCTTGCCTGTATAGTTTTGTTTGTCTATTATTGTAGTTTGAGGAACTAAACCCCCTTTTCCACTTGGCTTTTAGCATGCGCTAACCCGGTATCTGAAACCCCGGCATTTGGTAGAGATAATCAAACGAACGAATTCTACAGACGAGTAGGACTAACCTGGGCCGGTTTTGGTAAGCTGAAACACGTGTTTAAGGTTGATTTACCCATCTGCTTGAAAAGAAAGGTGTACGACCAAAGTGTCCTGCCTATCCTAACATATGGAGCGGAAACGCTTACATTAACAAAGAAAGTTATAAACAAAAGCAGGGTAACACAGCGGAGAAAGGAGAGGTCCATGGTAGGAATAAATCTGCTTGACAAATCCCAAATGTTACCATACGGCAGACAACGGGAGTTGCAGATGCGGTAGAGAGGATCACCCTCTTGAAGTGGAACTGGGCAGTCCACGTAGCAAGAATGGCTGATTGATGATGGACGAAAGGTATCATTGAATGAAGGCCTAGAAAAGAGGCATACTGAAGCAGAGGTCGTCCACCGACGAAATGGAAAAGCGTATCACATCTAATTGGATACAAGCAGCGCAACAACGAGAAGAATGGAAGGAATTAAGGGAGGCTTGTCTCCAGCAGTGGATGCTACAAGCTGATTAATGATGATGATGACACCGATTATCGCATATTTCGTTTTCCTTTACGTTGGGCAGCCCGCACGGCTGAGCCCTGGTTCAAAATGCCTCGGCCTCGGCAGGGGTCGAGCCACGGTCTTCAACTTGTCAGAAGGGTATGTTGTCCACTGCACGCTACAAGCTGATTTATAATGATGATGACCCCTGTTTCGCATATATTTCGCTTTCCTTCAAGGTGTGCCGCCTTGGTTCAAAATGCCTCTGCCTCGTCAGGGAATCGAGCCCCGGTCTCTTACTTGTCAGAAGGTTATGTTGTCCACTGCACGTTACAAGCTGATTTATGAGGATGATGACCCCGGTATCGCATATTTCGCTTTCCTTCATGGTGGGCAGCCCGTACGGTTTGTGCCGCCCTAGTTCAAAATGCCTCTGCAGGGAATCGAGCCGCGGTCTCCAACTTGTCAGGAGGGTATGTTGTCCACTACACTACGGAGGAGGACCGTTTTGTCTGACAAGTGCTGTGTTTAGGCTTGTTTGTCCAGTCCTGCATACGCTTTTCGTATTTATTGATAGACTTGTGAGGGCTTATATATACGCTTTTTGCAGTCAATGGATTAAAATCGAAAATTATTGTTAGTTTTGCATTATTTTGTAGAAATTGTAAAATGATCTAAATTGTTGAACAAATTTTCTTCTCTAATTCAATAAGAAAATGGAGCATTAATGAAACAAAAACCAATATTTATAGAAATTATATAAATAATTTTATTAATATTACAGGAAGAATATTAATACATAATGAGAGTATAATTAAATAGTCTTTATCTTAGAAAAATAATAAAAAAAAAAACATAAAAAATATAACATTTTGTACAAATTCAATTGCTCCCGTGCTGACTAGGCGTCATCCCGCCGCTGTGCTCCGGGCTATGCTTCTGTTTCTTCCTCTTCTTCTCCTTTTTCCGCTTCTTCCTCTCCTTATCGTCGTCGTGTCTTTTCTGCTTTTTGTGCTTCTTCTCATGTGTATCTGGCCCCACCTCCGTCACCGGAGTCTCCTGACTCGGCGGCCCACCCTCTTTATGCTTATGCTTCTTATGCTTATTTTTATGTTTCTTTATCGGTGCTTGATTCGCATAACGATATTGTTCAGGTAACTAAAAACAATAACAAATATAAAATCTAAAATTTTATAATTACTAGATGAGGTTAGTTAGTACCATACACCAACATCATATAAACACATCAATTCATACAACAAATTAAGTTTTAATTAAAACAACTTGAGACAGTTCAACAGACATTTGCATGTTATTACTAGTCCTCCCAGTATAGGTCCGATGCTACTAGAGGAAAAACAATAAATTGATCGCTTGCAAAGTGTGAAATGACCCAAAATATAAGCTATTACAAAATACTGCAACTACTAGTCCTCCCAGTACATTTTCATGTCACTAACAAGCACTAGACAACTTGTCACTAACATGACATGTCTTAACAAGTTAGACATTTAATTTAAATAGAAAGAAATGATATTAAAAACAATCTTATTTGTCTAGTGCTTGTTAGTGAGAATGTACTGGGACTAGTAATAACATGCAAACGTCTGTTGTATAATTCAATATCCTGTATGGTATTAGCCAGGAAGTAGTTGTTTCAACATGAGATTGGTTCATAGTCTTAATAAGACTTAATATTATAGAGCTACGAACAGATTGAATATATTTATATATTCAAGCTATATTTCGTCTTTAATAAGTTTGTATGATTAGTATGGTTTCACCAATATTCTTTAGAGCATGTATTGGATGTTTGGAAAATATTTTGACATGCCACACATATGCAAAAGTCGTTCCAGCGAATCTTTAGCACATGCATTAGTACCAAACTATTTCAACTGTCACTTGAACCCTGATAAATCACCACGGGGGCGCAGGAACGTAGGGCGTCTTCGAAAGAGATGAAGCGACAACCTGAATGCAGAGCAATAGGCAAGTTGATGAAGAATAAACAGGAGACTCACCTAAATCAAGAAGGAAGAAGAAGAAGACTTGAACCCTATATACTGTTTGCTTTTGACAAAGAGAAAAGAAACATTGCAGAGCAGTTTTAATTTTCAATTGTAAGATAAAGAATTGTACATTGAACATGAAAATTTGATTTTGAGACAAGGTGGTTTAAAAAATATCCCACCTTTGATGGGTAAATATGAATGGTGGTATATACTCCGTGTCTCAAAAGATTTGGCTAAGGTACAGAATACGGGTTTACATACACATTTTGTCACATGACTAGAAATATACCAGTTGTTGTGTCAAATATGTCAATTTTTAGCACAAAAATGTGAATATTTCTTGAACCAGACAATGTAAAAGCTTAATTTTTGCTTTCCGATCTTAGTTAAACAGTGCCAAAGATGATTAACAACAGTAACACCAGGTAAAAAGTCTGCAACCCTGTTTAAAAAAAACCCGGATTCTTCACCTTAGCCAATGCGACAGATAAAAAGTCCACAACTCTAAGTATAAAAAAAACTCATATTCTGCACCTTTTGCACCCAAAAGATTTAATGTTGTTGATATGTAAGTGTTGGAATATAAATAAATAGTTTGTATATTACCGGTCCGGGATGTAGACGAAATCCGTCTAGTTGTATATTGGTTAATGGTAAGATATCTTTGCCACCGATGGGAGGTTTTTCAATGACGGATCGCAAAGAGCTGTTGTCTTGTTGTCCGGGCGAGTCGATAACACCTGGTAGTGACGGAAGGAAGGAAGAAAGTTGCTCTTTCAACTTTTTGCCGGAGAATTTGCTGTAGGAATGCTCGAGGCCATAATAGGCCATCAAATTTGTAGCTCCAGTTAACTCAGATTCCCCTGCAAGATCGAAAGTGTTGTTAGAATGAGAGGAGAAGTGTTTGGTGTTGGGTTACCTGGCGGTTCTTTCATCAAGTAGAAAGGACCACTGGGGACAATGGAAGGGTTCTTTCCTAGCAAGATCGTCGTTTTTAACGTTCCTGATGAGTCTTGGCGCGAAACAACGGGGGAACGGGCCCCTCTCGGTGAGGATTTCGGCGAATATTGTTCAACTTTACGAAACTGATCACCCATCATCATATTTCTTCATCGTTTTTCGTACGAACGCTGCCAAACTTATATTAACCTTTAAGAAAACATCAGCTGTCAAACGGCGTTTCGTACACAACGTTGCCGCTCACGTTACAACAACTATTCCGTAAAATTATACTTGAATCGTAAATAATGTTTGTTTGTAAATGTTATGATAAAAACGATCATTGTTTTGAATTCCTTTTCTATGACAAGGTTGAGAAATAGTTTGTTTAAATACGTAAATTTGTTTGGAAATTTAACGATTTTTCAAGAAAAGAAAACGCGCAAGAATTTGAACTTTATTGTTTTAATTAATAACGTAAATATGTCTTTAACAAACGAATGATATGCTGCATATCTGTATTATGTATATACTACGTATATATTAGTTATTTATCACTGATATATACCCTTAAAAACTAAACTAAAGACCGGCAAAAACCGAAACATCGCGTCACTGTAAACAATTGCGTTTGTAATCCGTTTGTTTTATTTAATTTTTTAATTAAATAAAACAAACTGATATTTATCCGTTTGTATAGCATTTGCAAAATCTCGCAGTAATAAGCTTTGGTTTGCCAAATAACAAACTTAGAATAAGCGAGCTTTTTGAATGTCTCTAATCTATAACTAAAAACTCTCTGACAAGTTGTTTCTGTTGATTTGGCATCGTTGTCTAATAGAATCATATGTTTTCCGAACAGACTGCCAGCAGCTCCAGTTGCACATGCGTCGCGATTGCACTATCAATTGACGTTGACGTACTTGTACGTCTTCCACAAACTTTTAAGTTATAAACAATCTAAAGTTCCGCTTTTGTCAGGCACGTTCAACTTGTGAGTCACCCCGAACGACAGTTATCATCCACCGAAAACACCTTTAAACAAACACCAGAAGGTAAGGGTTTCCTTATCAACTATTTTTAGGAATCGATAAATTGTTTATTTAGCGGTTGGATTGGCCAAGGCTGCGGAAAATTTCCCACTTATTATTTATTGTTCCAATTTTATTCGTCAATTTATTGTTAATAAATCATATTTTAGTTCAAAAATCTTGTCTCAACCTTAAAATATGATTTTGCAATATTGGGCAATATTTACGAATATTTCGACTAATCTCGCTTAATTTCGTTATCAAGTTCCAGTAAGATTTTATCTGGATTAAATTGGAATTAGTCATCAAGATATTTTATCTTAATAATATCAAAGACTATTCTTTTGGCTAATCTAGTTCCTTACATTTTATGACAGACAGGTCAATACTTGTTTTCTTATTTTATTGGTTTAGGCTACTAGGTAATGGGAAATCCATTCCTCCCGTTTTTTTATAAATTGTTCCAATAATGAGTCACAAATTAATTCATTTATTCACATGTATTGTAATAATTAAGCATTTCTGGGTTTTAGAGAGACAAGACTAGACAGACAAGAGTGGACAGGCAAGACTAGACAGAAAAGACTAGACAGACAAGACTAGACAGACAAGACTAGACAGACAAGACTAGACAGACAAGACTAGACATACAAGACCTGACAGACAAGACTAGACAGACAAGACTAGACAGACAAGACTAGACAGACAAGACTAGACAGACAAGACTAGACAGACAAGACTAGACAGACAAGACTAGACAGACAAGACTAGACAGACAAGACTAGACAGACAAGACTAGACAGACAAGACTAGACAGACAGGACTAGACAGACAGGACTAGACAGACAAGACTAGACAGACAAGACTCACCAAATCCCCTATTCCACCTTGGCTTTTAGTATGCGCCACTCCGGTATCGCATATATTGCATTCATTCAGGGTGGGCAGCCCGGACGGTTAATGAAAACCGCCCTAGTTGTCGCCTCCCCGACCAGGATTCGAACCCGGGTCTCCCGCATTGAAAGGCGGGTATGTTGTCAACTACACCACCGAGGAGGACAGACAGACAAGACTAGACAGACAAGACTAGACAGACAATACTAGACAGACAAGACTAGACAGACAAGACTAGACAGACAAGACTAGACAGACAAGACTAGACAGACAAGACTAGACAGACAAGACTAGACAGACAAGACTAGACAGACAAGACTAGACAGACAAGACTAGACAGACATGGCTAGACAGACACGACTAGACAGACAAGACTAGACAGACAAGACTAGACAGACAAGACTAGACAGACAAGACTAGACAGACAAGACTAGACAGACAAGACTAGACAGACAAGACTAGACAGACAAGACTAGACAGACAAGACTAGACAGACAAGACTAGACAGACAAGACTAGACAGACAAGACTAGACAGACAAGACTAGACAGACAAAACTAGACAGACAAGACTAGACAGACAAGACTAGACAGACAAAACTAGACAGACAAGACTAGACAGACAAGACTAGACAGACAAGACTAGACAGACAAGACTAGACAGACAAGACTAGACAGACAAGACTAGACAGACAAGACTAGACAGAGAGGACTAGACAGACAAGACTAGGCAGACAAGACTAGACAGACAAGACTAGACAGACAAGACTAGACAGACAAGACTAGACAGACAAGACTAGACAGCCTAGACAAGACTAGACAGAAAACTATTTGTTTGATTTTTCATATGTGTGCATATGAAAGTCAGCATTCCGTCGAGCTCGACACTATGCTGGCTGCGTTTCTTAATCTACTGATGCCAAGACCTATTTTCAGTTTGTATCATATTGATCTTTGTTTAACTAAACCGACTGTCGTGGTTTAGCCTGGTTAGTTTTTTCGCATTATTGTCGAAGGTAAGCCACCAATCTTTAGTCTTTTTAATTGACTTAAGCTGCTCTTGGTTATTAGGACAGTTAAGTCCATTTTGTTTGAAGTCTAGCTCCAGAGTTTGTCTCCACTGTGCGGTATCTGGGCACGAGAAGATGACATGTTCCGCAGTGTCGTTTTCACCTCACTTGCATAACGGAGAATCCCTCCTGCCAAATCTGTGAAGATACGCCTTGAAGTTACCATGGCCAGTTATTAGTTGAACCGAGTGGTGTGACAGACTGACGTTAAAGCTTTTCCAGGCTGTGATGGATGGTCTTGGTCCACAATCCTGTTTTAGCCGTCCACCATCTATCCTGCCAGAGATTTTCAAAGTGTTCCCTGGAATTCCCTGGACAAGACTAGACAGACAAGACAAGACAGACAAGACTAGACAGACAAGACTCACCAAATCCCCTATTCCACCTTGGCTTTTTTAGTATGCGCCACCCCGGTATCGCATATATTGCATTCATTCAGGGTGGGCAGCCCGGACGGTTAATGAAAACCGCCCTAGTTGTCGCCTCCCCGACCAGGATTCGAACCCGGGTCTCCCGCATTGAAAGGCGGGTATGTTGTCAACTACACCACCGGGGAGGACAGACAGACAAGACTAGACAGACAAGACTAGACAGACACGGCTAGACAGACACGACTAGACAGACAAGACTAGACAGACAAGACTAGACAGACAAGACTAGACAGACTAGACAGACAAGACTAGACAGACAAGACTAGACAGACAAGACTAGACAGACAAGACTAGACAGACAAGACTAGACAGACAAGACTAGACAGACAAGACTAGACAGACAAGACTAGACAGACAAGACTAGACAGACAAGACTAGACAGACAAGACTAGACAGACAAGACTAGACAGACAAGACTAGACAGACAAGACTAGACAGACAAGACTAGACAGACAAGACTAGACAGACAAGACTAGACAGACAAGACTAGACAGACAAGATTAGACAGACAAGACTAGACAGACAAGACTAGACAGACAAGACTAGACAGACAAGACTAGACAGACAAGACTAGACAGACAAAACTAGACAGACAAGACTAGACAGACAAGACTAGACAGACAAGACTAGACAGACAAGACTAGACAGACAAGACTAGACAGACAAGACTAGACAGACAAGACTAGGCAGACAAGACTAGACAGACAAGACTAGACAGACAAGACTAGACAGACAAGACTAGATAGACAAGACTAGACAGACAAGACTAGACAGACACGAGTTGTCGTTGAACGTCCGACGCGAGTGGTAGTGTGCTCGCATTGAATCGAATTTTCAAGAAATTATTCTGTTTTAATCAAAAAAGTGTATAAATTAAATAGCACTGAAGTTATAAATCAACATGCCAAGAGATTTGAGATCTACCGTACCCTCAGACAAATACAGTGATATAATCATTACATTTTTACGTAGTCCAGATTTTGCGGAAATAATTAATACTGCAGTTAATAAAAGTGTAAAACCTGTTAAATCTTGTATCGCTCAATTAAACGAGCAAATTACTCATCTAAGTATTGAAAATAATATTGTTAACCAAAAATTTCTTAATATACCTACCGAAATGGCCCGTTTAAACAACTGTGTTGAAGATAAGGCACATACTCCAAGCGATAAAACAAAAAAATGTATTCCCACCGATATCAACCAACCGCGGTCCGACACGGGGAATCTAGAATCGCAAAAATATGCACAACTAGACGAGATAGAAGGCATTCAGTCAAACACCGAAGTCAACCTCGATAAAGAAAAATATCCCGATAAAGAGATTTGGCAAACTCAAAAAAAATACACGAAAAGAACCCGTCGCTCAAATTTAATCATTGGCTCTAATACAGAACCTACTTTAATTAGGGCTATACCTAAATACGCCCATTTACATGTTTCTCAACTAGAACCGCAATTAACGGAAAATGATATAACATCTTACCTGAAAAGCAAGAACTTTAATCAAATCCTCTGCAAAAAGCTACCCTCTAACCGCCCCGAGGAATATTCCTCCTTCAAGGTATCACTTCCATTGGAGAACTTAGAGGACATCAGGAAACCTGACCTATGGCCATGTAACACACGTATTAATCGTTTTTTCCCAATTTGGCGAAGAAATTACTAAACAAGTAAATACAAATTATTACCAACAATCGGAAATTCTTATGTATCTAAATATCCAAGCACTACGTAAGAAAAGCAACCAACTAGAACTAGCTATTGAAGACAATAACCCTTATTTTATCTGCCTCGCTGAAACATGGTTATCCAGAGAACATCTTCCCTTATTCCATATCCACAACTATAAGCTAATCACCTACTACAGCAGAACCCAGTCAACTGGAGGGGGAGTAGCTATATGGGCCAGGTCTTCAGTGCATCACAGCGACATGAGTGTGGATAGACTAGATGTTGATGTAAACTCGATTGAGAAAGTCATCGAAATATGCGGTATTGAATGGAAAATGAATATCGTCTACAGTTATTCTAAATATCTACAGACCACCGGCGGGCTGTTTACTCACTTTTATGACAATATTAGATGATATTCTCCATAAGTATTCAAATAAATCTAAAGACATAATTCTAGTTGGTGACTTTAATGTCAACTTTTCCGAGAACTCTAAGGATAGAAGCCACCTGACTAATTTATTTGAGGCTTATGGAATGATGGAATATGTGCACCAGCACACTAGAATAACGTCATCGACAAGATCAAAAATCGACAACATCTTTGCCATATCAAGAAGCCCCTTATTTACATCAGTCGAAGATACACCGATGTCAGACCACCGGTTAATTAGGCTAAGCAGCAGCCTGAAGACGCAGTATAGAAAAAAATACCTCCTCACCAGAAATATGTGTATTTATAACAAAAAGCGTTTCGCTGAACAACTTCAGAGTGAATCATGGTCGGGGATCTACAATAATCCAGACTGTAACGGCAAAACTGTGTCATTCATTAAGACCCTCCAACATCACTTCTTTTCCTGCTTCCCCATATCGAAAATCAACGCCAATCATAAGTCTTGGATTACCAAGGAGGTAAAAACGTCTGCCGCTAAGTTAAGGGACATGTTTATTCTTACCAAACAGTATCCAGTGTTGAATAAAAGGTATCTGCATCAAAAAATGAACCACAACAATTTAATCCAATCTGTTAAAGAAAAATTTCTTCATCAAAGAGTAATTCAAGCACCGAATAAACAGAAAGCTTTTTGGAGGGTAGTAAAGGAGCAAACCAATAAAACTAAAAATTCTGAAAAGATCGAAATTTGGGAAAATTCCAAGCTTGTCACTGCACCGAAGCAAATAGCGACAATCTTCAGCGACTATTTTGATCAAGCGCCGAAGTCAATCAGCCAGAACATCACACCAACGGAAATCTCCAACAGCCACTTTAATTTCAACCCAAATACTATGTTCCCTGACGAATTTTCGACGAACGAAATTCTACAAATTATGGGGGTCCTTAAAAAACACTAATACATGTGGACCTGACTCGCTTCCTACCAACATCTTTAAAGAATTCAGACATTTGCTAGTTGATCCAATAACTAATATTGTGAACGCCTCCTTCGCTAATGAACTATTCCCAGAAATCCTGAAAATATCCACTATTTTTCCTGTTCACAAAAAGGGAGACAAAAAACTTGCTAACAATTATCGACCAATAGCACTAATATCTGTTTTAGCTAAGATCCTGGAATACTCTATGCGAATAAGGCTTATCCCATTTGTTGAAAAATTTCAACTTATTCCAAGGCAACAACATGGATTTTGCAAAGGAAAATCTACCACGACCGCACTAGCTCAATTTTACAACACCATCATAGCTGAGGTAGATAAGGGTAAATGTCCGATTGGGATATTCTGCGACCTATCGAAGGCATTCGACTGTGTATCTCACAGTCTTTTGCTGGACAAAATCTTCAATTATGGAATAAGAGGGAAATCCGCCAGATGGCTTAAGTCCTTCCTCGAAAATCGTCAGCAACTTGTGCAGGTCAAATCGGGGACGGTAGTTGGCCAATCCCTTGTTAATTTTACGAATATGGGTGTCCCTCAAGGAAGTGTCCTAGCTCCAACACTTTTCCTACTATACATTTTAGACTTGGCTAGCTTCATAAATGAGCATCACTGCACACTGTATGCAGACGACGCTAGCTTTATCATCTCTGAAAATACTGGGACTGACAACCCATCTCGAGCCAATATACTTCTAGGAAAACTTAACAAATGGTTCTCAGCAAACTGTCTTTACCTCAACAGAGATAAGACCGAATATATGATATTTCAGACTGCACGCAGTTCTCGTGCCAAAGACTTTCCACTCAAATTAAACAACGACGCCATTAGGAGAGTTAATGTAACCAAATTTCTTGGTATTCATTTAGAGGAAAACCTGCACTGGAATATCACCATTCAAGAAATTTGCAGCAAACTTCACAAGAAGATATTTCAAATCAGGTACCTCCGACAGTTTTTACGGAATGAAGATCTTCTCACATATTATTTTTCTGAAGTACAGTCATTACTTACATATGGTATACTGCTATGGGGATCCTCGCCGCAGGTAGAGACAATCTTACTGGCGCAAAAAAGAATAATAAGAACCATTAGAGGTATCAGTATAACTACTTCATGTAGGCCACATTTCATGGAATTAGGCATTCTAACAATCACGAGCCTTTACATACTGGAAATTGCCTGCTATATCCATAAGAATAAACACCTTTTCCAAAAGAATTCGGATATACACCACCACCACACAAGAGGAAAACATCTTTTGTACAAGCCCAAGACCAATCTTACGATTTGCGGAAAAGGACCAAATAATCAAGGAGTTGTTATTTATAACCAATTACCAACCAACCTAACCGAAGAAAAGTCCTATAAAAAATTTAGAAAGAGACTGAAAGAACTGCTTCTAACTAAAACAATTTACAGCCTAGCAGAATTTTATTTATTTTTAATTATTTAATTAAGTTTTTACTATTGTATTGTCTTAATTATCTGTATATTTTTTGTCTTGACAAACCCTATAGATTTTATATCTCATTGGGAATAAATATTTTGATTTGATTTGATTTGACTAGAGAGACAAGACTAGACAGACAAGACTAGACAGACAAGACTAGACAGACAAGACTAGACAGACAAGACTAGACAGACAAGACTAGACAGACAAGACTAGACAGACAAGACTAGACAGACAAGACTAGACAGACAAGACTAGACAGACAAGACTAGACAGACAAGACTAGACAGACAAGACTAGACAGACAAGACTAGACAGACAAGACTAGACAGACAAGACTAGACAGACAAGACTAGACAGACAAGACTAGACAGACAAGACTAGACAGACAAGACTAGACAGACAAGACTAGACAGACAAGACTAGACAGACAAGACTAGACAGACAAGACTAGACAGACAAGACTAGACAGACAAGACTAGACAGACAAGACTAGACAGACAAGACTAGACAGACAAGACTAGACAGACAAGACTAGACAGACAAGACTAGACAGACAAGACTAGACAGATAAGACTAGACAGACAAGACTTGACAGACAAGACTAGACAGAGAAGACTCACTAAACCCCCTATTCCACCTTGGCTTTAGTACGCGCCACCCTGGTATCGCATATTTTGCATTCATTCAAGGTGGGCAGCCCGGACGGTTTACTGAAAAACCGCCCTAGTTGTTGTCTCCCCGACCAGGAATCGAACCCGGGTCTCCCGCATTGAAAGGCGGGTATGTTGTCAACTACACCACCGAGGAGGACAGACAGAGAAGACTAGACAGACATGACTAGACAGCTTATTTATTTATTGGATCATAGTCGCCAGCACTCCGTCAACAAGGACACTATGCTGGTACATAATAATTATTACATCATAATTAATAACATAATAAGAAGATTCAAGAACATAAACTGAATTAACATAGAATCAATTACATAGAGTCAATTTAAATTTATTAGTTTCTGGTGATGACTAGGTCGTGATCCAATCTTTTTAGATTTTTGGCGCATTCGTCAAAAATCTACCACCATTTCTTGTTTTTTTCGACTTCCCTTAACTCCTCCTCGTCTCGTGGCCAGGAGCATCCTGCATGGGACATACTCAGTTCGGAATCTTGCCTCCATTTTGAGATGACAGGACAATAAAAAAGAACGTGTGGAGCTGTGTCTTCTTCACCGCACTGGCATAGTGGCGATGCCCTTTTTCCAAAGCGATGTAGGTAAGACATCATTTCATCATATGAAAATTTCCATGGCCAGTAATAAGTTGGACCGCGTGGTGTGAGAGACAGATCTCCATATTAATCCACTTGTCGATAGACGAGAAAGTTTTTAGTTCAAAGACCAGTTCTTGACGCATTCCATCGCTGTTGCCACTCCCTGTTAAGATAGGTGTAGATCCTGTGCTTTATAGCCTGGCTTGGTACTTTTTTGAAAATGTCAGCACAATTCTGAGGTTCTGGGCCTGTGGAGTCTTGAACAGAAGCTTGTCTTGCCAGACTGTCCGCTCTTTCATTACCTGTCAGGCCGTCATGTGCCCTCACCCAATGGAAGCTTAGATTAGTGGTTTGTGAGACCTCATTATAGAGCTGCCATGTGTCGAATAGTACCTCGGTTGGCGAGGCCATCATCTAGAGCAGATTTGCAATCGGATAGTATAGAGCATTCGTCCATTACGCCAGGTTTCGAAAGAATATACGCTAACGCCCGGTTAATTGCAATTAACTCTGCTTGAAATATGGAGCAGTACTGAGTCAAACCAGATGTTTCGAAATGAAACTCCTCTTCTTCTTTGTATGCTACAAAAGCTGCTCCAACTCCTGCGTCTGATCTTTGTCCACAAGGATCGAAAGATCAAGGATCTTCGTCCACAAGGATCGAAATCGGGTCCTACCTACTGGAATATTCTATACGACACAATTTTTGAGTATGATCTTCCGGTGTAATATAGTTGCCTACGCAGATGATACCATGCTTATTACTTCTTGTGGTAGTATAATGGGCCTAAAAGAGAAAACCAATCAAGCACTAGAAGTTTTATTAGCTTGGGCCAAGAACCACAAATTAATCTTTAATGCCAATAAGACCGAGGCAATATTCTTTGGAAAAAATCTGAGGCAGCGTGGACCAGTTTTTACACTAGGAGATAACCAGATCAAGTGTCAGGATAATTTAAAATATCTGGGGGTCACAATAGATAGAAATCTAAACTTTAAACCACATATTAAATTAGCTTGTGGAAAGGCCAAACAGTTGAGCGTTCAACTTGGCCGGGTGGCAAGGAAGGCTTAGGCAAAATAGCTTTGAAACAAATTTATAGCGGAGCAATTGAACCAGGATTATTATACGCCGCTCCCATTTGGCATAATTCTTGTGGAGTTAGGGAAAAAGCCAAGCTCCTGAGCGTACAACGAGTCTGCGCACTAAGAGCGGCGAAAGCATACCGAACGGTGTCAACTGAGGCTGCCTGCGTTATCTCCGGACTTATACCTTCCGACCTCCGACTAAAACAGGTTTCATTGTACC
Source organism: Phosphuga atrata (assembly GCA_944588485.1). NCBI lineage: Eukaryota > Metazoa > Arthropoda > Insecta > Coleoptera > Silphidae > Phosphuga > Phosphuga atrata. Next base: position 58,103,901 of record OX155902.1, on the reverse strand, counting down.
AAACCAAACATTCCCTTGAAAACCAGACCCTATGAGAAATAACCGGCCTTAACATATCCTCCGACCTTGTGGAAACAAAGACCCACCTTGAGCATCTTATCCATCCCGCCTATTTTCGCTCCCTTGTCTACACTACGTCACCCACCAACTCACACCGAATAAAAATATTCACAGACGGCTCTAATGATCAATCTCTCCTCGCATAAGCCTGGTTCAGAGATTATGGCTTTACGGTTACTGAAGTAATCTTTACTCAAGCTGATGAGATTATCTGGCCACTGTTTGATAACTAATTGTTCAATAATGTTAGGCCACCAGGCATTGTCGAAAGCACCGCTTATATCAAGTGCAACAATGGCACAATATTGTTTCTGAGCAATGTTGTCTTTGATAGATTGAATGACTTTGTTCTTTCTGAATCCAAATTGGTCGTTACTAAGTAAATTGTAACTATAAAGATGGTAACCGATCCTGGTGATGAGCAAGGTGTCGAGGACTTTCCCAATTACAGGCATAAGACTTATGGGCCTAAAGTCTTTACAGGATGTACCTTGTCTAAGTGGTTTGGGAATTATTTTTACTAGTTGTATTTTCCAAATTGCTGGAAAAACGCCACAACTTAGACATTTGTTAAATAGTTTATGGAAAACTTGAGGGGCAGCCTTAAATGCCGCTGACACGATATCCGATCAGAGTCCGTCTATGCCTGGAGCCTTTTTGGGATTTATACCGTTGATCGCCATTACAATCTCTGGAATTGTGAATAAAGCGTCGTCGGGTCCACCTTTTCCTTCTAGAGCTGTTTTTCTAGACTGTAAGTGTTCCACTAAGTCTGTTTCGGGATCATCCGGAAAGAAGGTTGTCAAGGGCTCTCGTGCTGTGCCGTGCAGGTCTAGAGACGTGTAGCTCTTACTTAGGCTTGTGAGGTAGCCTGAATTAGTTTTCCGTCCTCGTATTACCTTGTAGACCGGGCCCCAGGGGTTCCCGTTGGAATGATTTGTACAGAAATCTCGCCATTTTTGGGTTTTGGTTTCCACGATTAAACATTTGTATTCGTTTAGTTTTTTCTTGTACTTCATACGGTTTACTTCTCTGTCTTGTCCTGTGCTGCTCTGGTATAAACGTCTTAGTCGGTTATTTTCTTTCCGACAGGAAGTAAGCTCAGGGGTCCACCAATGGACCGATGTTTGAAAGTATTTCCGGCGTGGCATAGATTCAACGGCCGCACTGACAATGGAGTTATTAACGGCTTCTGCAAAGCATGCAATTTCTTGGGGAGAACGGCAATTATCAATCTGGGGTGAGATATCAAGAATCCGTTTGGTAACTAGTTGACTGAACAAATTCCAGTTTGCCTTCTTCGTGCAGAAGCCGCGGAGACTTTCTGGCAATTCTGTTTCTAGACCGATGGACCAGCAAATGTACTTGTGGTCTCACAGGCTGTTGTCATCAGGGATATGCCAATAGTCTATTAGTTGACTTAACTTGCTGCTTGCCGAGGTAACGTCGATTAGGCTTGAGCCGTTATAGCCTACGAAAGTAGGTTCGGAGCCTTTGTTGAGAATATCGAGGTTGTGTTTAAAGTCTAGACAGGCAAGACTAGACAGACAAGACTAGACAGACAAGACTAGTCAGACAAGACTAGACAGACAAAACTAGACAGACAAGACTAGACAGACAAGACTAGACAGATAAGACTAGACAGACAAGACTAGGCAGACAAGACTAGACAGACAAGACTCACTAAACCCCCTATTCCACCTTGGCTTTTAGTATGCGCCACCCCGGTATCGCATATTCTGCATTCATTCAGGGTGGGCAGCCCGGACGGTTAATGAAAACCGCCCTAGTTGTTGTCTCCTCGGCCAGGATTCGAAAGACAGACAAGACTAGACAGACAAGACTAGACAGACAAGACTAGACAGACAAGACTAGACAGACAAGACTAGACAGACAAGACTAGACAGACAAGACTAGACAGACAAGACTAGACAGACAAGACTAGACAGACAAGACTAGACAGACAAGACTAGACAGACAAGACTAGACAGACAAGACTAGACAGACAAGACTAGACAGACAAGACTAGACAGACAAGACTAGACAGACAAGACTAGACAGACAAGACTAGACAGACAAGACTAGACAGACAAGACTAGACAGACAAGACTAGACAGACAAGACTAGACAGACAAGACTAGACAGACAAGACTAGACAGACAAGACTAGACAGACAAGACTAGACAGACAAGACTAGACAGACTAGACAGACAGACAAGACTAGACAGACAACACTAGACACACAAGACTAGACAGACACGACTAGACAGACAAGACTCGACAGACAAGACTCGACAGACAAGACTAGACAGGCAAGACTAGACAGACAAGACTAGACAGACGAGACTAGACAAATAAGTGTAGACAGAGAAGACTAGACAGACAAGACTAGACAGACAAGACTAGACAGACAAGAGTAGACAGACAAGACTAGACAGACAAGACTAGACAGTCAAGACTAGACAGACAAGACTAGACAGACAGGACTAGACAGACAAGACTAGACAGACAAGACTAGACAGGCAAGACTAGACAGGCAAGACTAGAAAGACAAGACTAGAAAGACTAGACAGACAAGACTAGACAGACAAGACTAGACAGACAAGACTAGACAGACAAGACTAGACAGACAAGACTAGACAGACAAGACTAGACAGACAAGACTAGACAGACACGACTAGACAGACAGGACTAGACAGACAAGACTAGACAGACAAGACTAGACAGACTAGGCTAGACAGAAATGACTAGACAGACAAGACTAGAAAGACAAGACTAGACAGACAAGACTAGGCAGACAAGACTAGACAGACAAGACTAGACAGACAAGACTAGACAGACAAGACTAGACAGACTAGACTAGACAGACTAGACAGACTAGACAGACTAGACAGACAAGACTAGACAGACAAGACTAGACAGACAAGACTAGACAGACAAGACTAGACAGACAAGACTAGACAGACAAGATTAGACAGACTAGACAGACAAGACTAGACAGACAAGACTAGACAGACAAGACTAGACAGACAAGGCAAGACAGACAAGACTAGACAGACAAGACTAGACAGACAAGACTAGACAGACAACACTAGACACACAAGACTAGACAGACACGACTAGACAGACAAGACTCGACAGACAAGACTAGACAGGCAAGACTAGACAGACAAGACTAGACAGATGAGACTAGACAAACAAGTGTAGACAGAGAAGACTAGACAGACAAGACTTTTTTTAAAAGTGGTTCGGGGGAAGCTCTCACTAAACCCCCTATTCCACCTTGGCTTTAGTATGCGCCTCCCTGGTATCGCATATTTTGCATTCATTCAGGGTGGGTAGCCCGGACGGTTTATTGAAAAACCGCCCTAGTTGTTGTCTCCCCGACCAGGAATCGAACCCGGGTCTCCCGCATTGAAAGGCGGGTATGTTGTCAACTACACCACCGAGGAGGACAGAGAGACAAGACTAGAGAGACAAGACTAGACAGGCAAGACTAGAAAGACAAGACTAGACAGACAAGACTAGACAGACAAGACTAGACAGACACGACTAGACAGACAAGACTAGACAGACACGACTAGACAGACAAGACTAGACAGACAAGACTGGACAGACAAGACTAGACAGACAAGACTAGACAGACAAGACTAGACAGACAAGACTAGACAGACAGGACTAGACAGACAAGACTAGACAGACAAGACTAGAAAGACAAGACTAGACAGACAAGACTAGACAGACAAGACTAGACAGACAAGACTGGACAGACAAGACTAGACAGACACGACTAGACAGACAGGACTAGACAGACAAGACTAGACAGACAAGACTAGACAGACATGACTAGACAGACAAGACTAGAAAGACAAGACTAGACAGAGTAGACAGACAAGACTCCCGCCTTTCAATGCGGGAGACCCGGGTTCGAATCCTGGTCGGGGAGGCGACAACTAGGGCGGTTTTCATTAACCGTCCGGGCTGCCCACCCTGAATGAATGCAATATATGCGATACCGGGGTGGCGCATACTAAAAGCCAAGGTGGAATAGGGGATTTGGTGAGACAGACAAGACTAAACCTCCTATTCCACCTTGGCTTTACTATGCGCCACCCTGGTATCGCATATTCTGCATTCATTCAGGGTGGGCAGCCCGGACGGTTTATTGAAAAACCGCCCTAGTTGTTGGCTCCCCGACCAGACAGACAAGACTAGACAGACAAGACTAGACAGACAAGACTAGACAGACAAGACTAGACAGACAAGACTAGACAGACAAGACTAGACAGACAAGACTAGACAGACAAGACTAGACAGACAAGACTAGACAGACAAGACTAGACAGACAAGACTAGACAGACAAGACTAGACAGACAAGACTAGACAGACAAGACTAGACAGACAAGACTAGACAGACAAGACTAGACAGACAAGACTAGACAGACTAGACAGACAAGACTAGACTGTCACACTTTGGAAGCAATCAATTTATTGAGTTTTCTCTAGTAGCATAGAAATAAATAGCGAATAATCTGTTAAACAGGACAAGAATATAGCAAATTGAGAAACTAGTCAAGATAACCAGCTGGCTGACTAAACACTATCAATATCATAATTTTATTTCACTCAATGATTACATTATGGTGTTTAAAAATGTATAAAATAGTTTATAAACTGCTTATTTACGCTACAATTTGAATCTATAAACAATATAAATAAAGTGGTTGGATTAAATGAATAGCGAATGATCGGTTAAACAGGACAAGAATGTAACAAATAGAGAAACCGGCTGTGATAACCAGCTGGCTGACTAAACACTATCGGTAACATTATTTTTGTTTCACTCATTGATTATATTACGATTTTATTAAAAAAATAGTTTGTAATCTATGCTTATTCACGCTTCAATTCTAATCTATAAACATTAATCCAACTTCTGCTGACTTAACTCAACATGAAAAGCTATAAAACATTTATATCCTTTGTTTTGTTTTTTAATCTACTGTGAGATTTTGTATGTTAAAACTGGGAAAATCCCAACAATATTCCTCGCTGTTACAACATTCATTCCATGTAAAGTACTCGCGGCGCACGCATTGACTCATAAAACTTTCTTGACTCGTGACTCAGACTGTTAACTTTAATTAACTGAAAGGTGCCAATAAAGCCATCCACAGCAATTCATTGAAATAAATAAGTTAAAAAATATCATCCAAGTTTGGACAAGTAAGTCATTAAAACAACGATTATTACGCAGCATTGCCGTCATTAACGATCTGAGGCTACATTGGCGCCAATATCTAATTTTGCATTTTTATTTTGTAGTAAACATGTCGCTTTATCCAAGTTTGGAGGAAATGAAAGTTTGCCAGATGGCCGTGGCCCAAATGAAGCTACACGAGCCACAAGCTGCTCGTTCCATAGCTTATCCTCAAGCAACAGCTCCAGATCATATGACAGTTCCAGGAGCATATCCAGCAACAGCTCCAGGAGGATATCAAGCCTCAGCTCCTGGGACCGCTCAAGCCTTGTCTACCAGTGCTGTAGCTCTATATCCATCACTTGGCGACTACATGGGCTTGGAATTAAGCACTGCCATTATTGAGGCTAATATGCCTGAATATGCACTTGTACCTCAACAAGTAAGTGATAAAAATGTTAATTATTTAAGAAATTTGAAAAATCGATTTGGACACTTATTTCAATCCATATTAGATTGTTTGAGAAGCACTAGACAGTTTTGTTTCAGAATATCGTGCCAGTAGGCGTTAATTCCCATATGATCGCACCACTCTCTGGACAAACCAGAGGATTACAGAAGGCTCAAGTTACAAATGCTGTCCGTCAGGTAATACATTGATATGATACTATACTTGTCGCAGCGACCCCATGGAGTGATCATGTGGCGTTCACGTGAGTGTTCGCAGTGAAGCCTGATTTACACTGCTTTGCCAAATTTTACTTACAAAAAATTTATATTAATTTTAAAAAACAAAGTCTGGTACTTACGTATTAACGCCACCACCGCTACATTTTAAATGCCGCCAATATACAAGTAACATTTTTATGATAAATCATAAAATAAAACATTATATTTAAAATTAAAACATTTTTAAAACTCAAATTTATTTTTTAACCCCGGTTAGATTAGGTTGCCCGCCGCGAGGCGGACAGATAAATCAAGACAACATAAGCGCGGCAGCGCGAACTCTCGATCCAATATATAGCGGTGGTAGCGTTAATACGTAAGTACCCAAAGTCTTGAAAAAGAGTGATTTATGAATAAAATGTAATCACTAATTTTAACAAAGACAGAAACACTGAAAACTCGAGAGCACGTGGCATACAACCGGACTGCCGACTCTTTTAAAGTTTCGGCTTTGAAACGCTTTGTAAGCGTTTGCACTGACCGATAGGGAATCATCCCCCGAAAATCACGTGAAGATCACGCAAGTTTATTACTCCATCGCGTGGCTGCGGCAACTATAAATTTAATGAAACTTAACTCTTTCGTTTTACAGTTAATATTGTGTAAGGATAAGGATAATAAAGTAGGACTAAGGGTGAAATCCGTAGACACTGGAGTTTTCGTGTGTCTAGTTGTAGACAAGTCTCCAGCATCTTTGGCGGGATTACGATTTGGGGATCAAATCCTTCAAATAAACGGCAAAGACGTCGCTGGCTACTCAATGGACAAAGTCCACGAGCTCTTCAAAAAATCTCCGGTGAACGGAATAGAAGTTGCAGTGAGAGACCGGCCATTCGAACGCACGATAACCTTGCACAAAGACAGCACCAACCACGTCGGCTGCCACTTCAAGAACGGGAAGATTATGAATATTGTTAAGGATTCTTCGGCGGCGAGGAACGGGCTGCTGATCAATCACCAGATACTTGAGGTTGAAGGACAAAATGTTATTGGGTTGAAGGACAAGGAGATTACAAAGATCTTGGATCAAGCTGGAAGTGTCATCACTTTAACTATTATTCCAAGTATTATTTATGATCATATGATCAAAAAGTAAGTTGTTAACTATAATCGATGACGAAGTTGAATGATAATTTAGGGAAAGAATGTTTGTTGTAATCATTTACGTTTTTAACCGTTTTAGCGCCACGCAGCGCGATCGCGCTTTTCGCGTTCAAGCGCTATTACGTCCAGCGGCATTATCATCATCATATGGTGCTACAGTCCAAATCGAGCCTTGGCCTCCTGGATCCTATCCCCCCATTACAGTCTATCCGTCGCCGTTCTCCTCCAGGCTCTTATCCCCAGTATTTGGTGTGCATATTTTCTCATCTCGCCCTCCCAGTCCAACCTTGGCCTCACTACCGGTTGCCTACCTTGCATTCTTGCGTTTAGCACTCTCTGTGGGAGTCGCGAATCGTCCATCCTTAGCACCCATTATTATAAATATCACGTCAATCGGCATTCATCATCATCATCGTGTAGCTGTCATTAGATCGGCATTATCATTATCATATGGCGCTACAGCCCAAATCGAGGCTTGGCCTTCGGGAACCTAGCCCCCCCCCCCCCCCCCCCCATTACAGTCTATCCGTCGCCGTTCTCCTCCAGGCTCTTATCCCTAGTATTTGGTGTGCATCTTTTCTCATCTCGCGCTCCCAGTCCAAATGACTTTCGAAGTGGACATACAGACCGACCCATACAAGGGCAACGACGCCGGAACCCAGCCAATAGAAGAAAATGACCTGTTGGAGTTTGAGCCCTGCAAATGCTACGAGCATTATCGATTGCTCGAAAATCATAGATGGACAGACGAAACTTACAAAAATACAAAAGTTCTGAGTGGAAATCCCATAGTAAACACAAGGAACAACATTGATAAAGTAATGACAGTCTGGGTTAATAGCAACGACATGAATATGAATAGAGGGATCCAGAAGGCTTTTAAGGATATATATCCTGAATTTACTGATATTTATGAGGATTTCGGCATGCTGGAACGCGAAAGCAAAATTAAGACACAAAAAACAAAGAAAGAAAAGATATTTAAAATAACACCTGAACTGACGGAGAAGAAAATCTTCACGCTACTGCTGCAACTCAAAATGGAAACTGAAGGCGACGAATGTATTATTACCCACCAGCCGGAAGGTTTTGACACGGAAAACTGGCAGAGGCTGTTTTCCACAAGTCTACAACAAATAGAAATATAGAAATCTACACTACATAGAAATATAGAAATCTACATAAGTGGTGATAAAACAAGAAGAAGTGAGATTAAACAAGAACGTAGAACTTACGCCATTGTTGTGGAAAACAAGGACAGAAGCTACCAGGACAATCTACAGACAGTAAAATCGGCACTGGAAAGAAAAGACGAAAACGACAGCTTTCTAGGTATAAGAAGTACGAAGGAGGGCAAGGTTCTTATTTCAATGGAAAAGAATAAAACGGCGCTGGACATCATATATTACAGAACCAAGGCGCAAACGATGGGACCAAAGTCTGGAGTCTGGAGGACAAAATGGGAAAGGTGTCTCTGCATATAAAATCGACACTCTTACTGACATCGACGTCATCGACGTTCTTACTGACAGAGACGAAGTTGAAAAGGCCATCCGAGAAAACATCGAAAAATCGGACAAGATGGTATATACGCTAAGCGAACTGAGTCCAGCAGCGGGACACACTAGATCAGCAACGCTCACCATAAATAAGACGGACGCTGAAAAAAATCTTCTGAAAAAATACATTAAAGTAGGCCTAGTCCGGTGCCGGGTGGAAAAATGGATACAGATGACCAGATGTATTAAGTGCTGGAGTTATGAACACAGCCAAAACGACTGTAATGGCCCTGAAAGGACCAAAACATGTTTTTACTCTGGAGAGGTTACTGTGGTGTCCATACAAAAAAGGATTGCAAAGGAAATGCAAGATGCCCCATATGCCAAGAGGAGGGGCACCGTGCAGGAGCCGGAAAATGCCCAGCATTCAGAAAGTCTCTGGCAAAGGCGCGGGGGAGGGAGCACTATCGCAAATGGATAATCACGCAATACTTCAAACAAACCTTGGCAGGCGAAAAAGAGCGATGGACCTGCTAAGGCAGAAATGCGCTGAAGACAATTTCGACATCGCACTGGTCTCACAACCCAACCAACATATGGTAAATGGAAACCCAAGTTGGATATCCGACTCCAATATTGACGTAGCCATATATATAGCACAGAATAGGACAGAAATCTATAAGACAGGATACGGAGACGGATCTGTATCGATTGAATGCCAGAACATTGTATTCTATGCATGTTACATTTCACCCGCGCTAAATCTAGAAAACTTCGAACGATACCTGACAGCCTTAGACAGAGACACTAGACAACACCAAAAAGCCATCCTAATTGGTGGAGATTTCAACGCGAAGGCGCACAGCTGGGGCTCCCCGGTAGAAGATAGAAGAGGAAATATATTATCAGAATGGATCAGTGGGAAGGACTATGTAATCCTAAACACCGGCGACACTCTGACATTCAACGGAAGCAGAGGAACCTCCTATATTGATGTAACAATATGCACGAATAACCTGAAAAAACACATCAAGAACTGGGCAGTGAGCGATGAAGAAAACCTTAGCGACCATCGAAATATACATATAGTAATTGGGAAAAATAAAGCAGACCAAAAGAAATGTATTACTAGGAACAGCTGGATATTCAAAAGGGAAAAAGCAGATCAACTAGTCTCGAGGATAAAACTGCTGCCACAACAACAGAACTATAGGCACACGGTCAAAGATTTAACAAAGAGCATTAAGGAGGCATGCAGTAAGATCCTAAAAAAGAAACAACAGAAACACACAAGGAAAGCGGCACACTGGTGGAATACAGAAATCGCCGACCAAAGAACCAAATGCTGTAAGGCGAATAGAGCACTCACTAGGGAAAATAGGAAAAAATCAAACTCAACACAACACAATTTGAAAGAGAATTACAGGGAAGAGCGAAGAACTCTTAAAAAGCTGATAAAAGTAGCAAAAAAGAAAGCATGGATCGCACTATGCCAGGAAATAGACAATGACAAATGGGGGATGGGCTACAAAATTGTCACGGGGAAAATAGGAATCCGAAGAACAATAACCCTAACAGATGATGAGCAGCTAGCAATAGCAGAAGTCTCTTTCCGAACCACCCAAGAAGGATATGGCCTACAATTACAATTGCACCCGAAAAAAATCCGGATGTAACATTAGAGGAAATAAAAGAAGCTGGAAGGAGACTGCGAGCTGGAAAAGCGGCGGGACCGGATGGAATACCACCAGAAGTACTTAAAAGCATCACCGAGATAAACCCAGAACTATTCCAGACGACAATAGAAAAACTAATTAAAACAGGGATGTTCCCAGAGGAATGGAAAGAGATGAAGGTTACCTTAATCGAAAAACCTAACGCAGTAGGGGAAAATAAGAAATATAGACCAATATGCTTACTAAATACGGCGGCAAACAGACGAGATCAAAGAAAACGGGTGCCTCGCACCGACCCAATTTGGTTTTCGGAGTGGGCGCTCCACCATAGACGCGGTGAAACTAGTGCAGGATCTGGTCAAGGAAAAGAGGAAAAAACCGAATAAAAAATACGTCACGCTGGTAACACTAGACGTACAAAATGCTTTTAACTCGGCCGCCTGGCCGGACATCATCAGAACGCTACAAGAATGGCAGATATCACCCTACCTGGTGAAAGTGATATGTAGCTATTTCGGTAACCGGAGAATACTTGTAGGTGAACAGATTAGCCTGGAAATGACATGCGGGGTACCACAGGGTTCAGTAATGGGCCCCACACTCTGGAACCTGTTCTACGATGATATACTTAGAGGACTAATCCCATACGAAGCCCATACGAAGAATAGGTTACGCAGATGACCTGGCACTTGTGGTGAGTGGAGACAACACCGACAAGCAAATATGGAAAGAGATACAGAGCTAGCTATTAAAAAGATACAAAGTTGAATGGAAGGTAGGAAACTACAACTGGCACCGCAAAAGACAGAATCCGTAATACTGGCCAACAAGAAAAAACTGAAGACCATCTCCATAAAAGTAGGCGAGACAACGATAAGCAACAAACCCACGCTACAATATCTAGGTGTCACCTTTGGACATAACATGAATATGGGAGCCCTCATCACAAGAGTAATGGAGAAGGCAAATAGAGCTATAGCCGCACTAGCACGAATAATGCCAAACACAAGAGGTGCAAGACAGGGATATAGGAAAGTGATTTACAGCGTGGTAAACTCTATACTCCTCTACGGAACACCGGCGTGGCGTGAGTGGGCCACTAAAACGAAATATAGAAGAATCCTAGAAAAGACCTAATACGAAAGGCAGTCCTTAAGATTGCGTGTGCCAATAGGACGGTATCCACAAAGGCCATACAGGTGATTGCAGGCACGACACCAATCCATCTGATGGTACTAGAGCGTACCTACGATATAACAGGAAACAAAAAAGAAGAAAAAATAAAGACTAAGGAGGCTACTCTAAATAAGTGGGAAGAAGAATGGTCGCAGGATAGTACTACCGCTAAGTGGACGAAGGAACTAATTCCTGAACTAAAACCATGGACTCAAAGGGAACATGTAGAAGTGGTATACCACCTTACCCAGTTCCTTAGCGACATGGCTGTTTTAATAGCTACCTATTCAGATTCAAATTAGTCCCAAGCGAAGAGTGCAGATACTGCGGTCAACAAGATACGCCCGAGCACACGGTCCTGTGGTGTTATAGGTGGCAGACTATAAGAGAGGAAGCCGTAGACAAAATAGAGAACAACTCACAAAGAACAACATAATAAAGGTAATGTTAGAAAGCGAGGATAAATGGGATGCCGTAGAAGGAGCAATTAAGGAAATAATCCGAAAGAAGGAGGAGGAATGAAGAATGAAAGATGATGAAAGAATTTGTGGATCTCAGCGTAGTTATGCTTCAAGGCAATTCCACTGATTTCCATGTAACCGAGTAGGGGTTTTTAGTGGGTAAACCTATCCCGACCATCTGGATAGGGAGTCCCACACTCTCCAGGGAAACCTTGGCCAAGTCCAAGCTAGGCCTCACTACCGGTCGCCTACCTTGCATTCTTGCGTTAAGCACTCTCTTTGAGAGTCGCGAATCGTCCATCCTTAGCACCCATCGTTATAAATATCACGTCAATCGGCATTCATCATCATCATCGTGTAGCTGTTATTAGATCGGAATTATCATCATCATATGGCGCTACAGCCCAAATCGAGCCTTGGCCTCCTGGATCCTAGCCCCCATTACAGTCTATCCGTCGCCGTTCTCCTCCAGGCTCTTATCTCCAGTATTTGGTGTGCATCTTTTCTTATCTCGCTCTCGCAATCCAACCTTGGCCTCACTACCAGTCGCCTACCTTGCATTCTTGCGCTTAGGGAGTCGCGAATCGTCCATCCTTAGATTGTAGATATGGTGGTGACGACTTGTACTGCCACCTTTATAGATTTATTATACCCAGGTGGGGTCCTACTCCAAGCTTTGGTGTACTTACCCATTTAGAGCGCCTCCTCTAATCTTGATTCCTTTAGGAATTTCAGGATCTGAGTGGGCTTCAAAGCCTACAGCACCTCTGTTTTCAAGCAGTGAGCCCCAAGGTACATCTGTCGCTTGGGGAGTAATGCTCCGCAGTCTTTGAGCAGATATATGCGGGTTTCCTCTGCTGAGCCACAGAATCTGCACCCATCATCCTCCTCTAGGGCTAGGGCCTTGAGATGTTTCCTAAGTCTGCAGTGTTCCATCAGGACTCCTGTCAGTATTCTAAGCTTGTTCCTGCTTAATTTCCGGCAAGCTTTTGTTCTTTTCAGAAGATCCCAGCATCACTTTGGACTGCCTTAGCCCTGGAAGTTCTTTCCAGGTTTTCATCCGTTTTCCTCTTGTTTCTTCATCTAAACTTTTGTGGATGGTGTTCACACTCATGCCGCAAAAGGTTTCCGGACCCATAAAGGGGCTACTGGATCCCTTGTTTGCTAGGTGATCGGCTTCTTCGTTTCCGTCTATACCAGTGTGTCCTGGTACCAAGTATAGCGTTACTTTGTTATCTTTGCCAAGATTGTTCAGCTCCCCACACAGTCCCATACCAGTTTGGATCTGATGGTGTATGAGCTAATGGCCTCAATGGCTGCTTGGCTGTCTGACAGGATAGCAATTCGTTTTTTGCGATAATTCCTGTCGAGGTTAAACTGTGCACATCTTTCGATTGCGTGTACCTCTGCTTGGAAGATACTTGGGAATGTTCCCATAGATTCGAAGTACTTGGTACGAGGTCCACTCCTGCACCAGTACCTTCCTTTGTCTTCGAACCATCTGTATACCACTTGAAAGCATTTTGCTCTATGTGGTATGCTGAGGATTCGTCGCTCCAATCGGCTTTACTACTACACATTTTTGTGTAGTTTTTCTCGAAGTGGTATTTGCATACCATTTCGTCTTTTGGTACTTCCAGCCAGGGGATCTTGGCAGCGAGGCTGTTTCGGTCTCTGCTCCCGAGTCCATCCTTAGCACCAATCCTTATAAATGTGGATATGGGTGGCTCTTAGTATATGTCATAGAGCTCATTATTGTGTCTGGGCCTTCGTTGCCATTCACACTCTTTGTCGAACCACTCTTCCCGCTTCTACTTTTTGGGCCTAGGGCAGTCTTTGCCGTTTCTGTGGGTATCCCCTTTATTCTGTTCCATACCTTTTCTGCACTTTCTTGCGGTTGTTGGTTATTTTCAGTGGTCAGTTTGCTCGTGATCTCCTGTTCGTATTGTAGTCTCACTTCTGGTGTTTTCAGTTTCTCGTAATCTGGTGGCGTTGTCATTGTTTGTGTGTTGTTGGCATTCTTAACTATCCTGCACCTAAATAGTATTTGGACTAGGTTTTGATCTGACCCACAATATGCACCTCTTCTTGCTTTCACGTCCATTATGCAGTTTGCTGCTCATCTGTCCACTATGACGTGATCTATTTGGATCTTGTTCTTCTGTGTGGCGACCTCCATGTGCCTTTGCTGATGAGCTGATGACTATGTTCTTACTTGCAGTGAACTTGATGAGCATCTCTCCCTTTTCGTTTGTCTCGTCGTGTAGTGAATGCTTTCCTATTGTTCCAATGTACTGGTCCTCAACCCCAATTTTTGCATTTGTATTGCCGATTTTTATTTTGTGATCATAACTTGGAGAGTTTTAGATGTCTCCTCATAAAGCTCGTAGTATCTTTCTTTCGTTTCTTCGTCCTCCTCTGTGGGGCAGTGTACATTTATCACAGGTCAGGTTAAAGAATTTAGTTTTCAGACGTAGTTTGAACATGCGTTCATTAATTGCTTGGAAGTCTAAGATGTTTGCCTTTCAGCTTGTTATCTACAATGAATGCTACGCCTAACTCCTTGCCTTGTTGTTTACCGCTGTACAGTATTGTGTGCCTTTTTTTTGTGTAGGGGGTCGTTTGGCTGCAAAGCCTTTCTACACTGCGACCAGCTTGATCTATTGTGCTTGTCCCTACTACAATTAGTCTCCCAGGAATTCAACTTCGTGAACGAAGTCTAAGATATTCCTGAGAGGCTTGCTACTCAGCTCCAAGGTGGTCAATCTTGTGACCCCGAAGTGGGCCAGCCTTATGTGTTCTAGCGCTACACATGTGCACATTATGTGTTCAGCGGTTTCTTCATCTGATTCACATAATCTACAGGCAACTTCCTCTGCCTTTCCCATTTTGTGTAGGTGATATCTCACCGGACAATGTCCTGTGAGTATGCCTACCAAAGTTCTGATTTCTCTTCTAGAGAAGCTTAGCATCTGCTGCGTTGTTGCGGCAGTAGTTTATGAGCATTTTAGCTTGCCGCTGTCCTGGCGTGTTCTTCCAGTGGGTTTGCTTTTGCTCTTCTTCCCATTTCTTAGCCTCTGCCTTAAGTGGGCCTTTGTAAGCAAGTTGTAACAAGTTGGCTCTGGGCTCGAGAAGGGAGCCTCGGCCCCATGGGCATAGCCAGGATTTAGTTTTGGGGGGGTTTTAAGAACAGGATTTAGTTTTGGGGGGGGGTTTTAAGAAAATACAGTAACAGAAAAGCACCAATTTACTTTCTAAACTGACACACAAGGGTTCTTAAACTTCACATCTGCCATGCTCTCTTGAAGAGAGTCGTCTTTACTCGTCTCTTTATTTCAATATGACATTTATGTATATATTTTGCATATTTCGGGGGGTTTGAACTCCCAAAACCCCCCCTCCCCCCTGGCTACGCGCATGCTCGGCCCCGCTTTTGGCGAGTGCGTCGGCCATTTCATTCCCATATATGCCTTGGTGACCCGGTGACCACATTAGCGTGACTCTGTTACCTTTCAACAGTTGCTTTAGGGTTTGTTTAAAGTTCCAGGTTACTTTGGAATTAAATTTGTGGGCTTTTTAATTCCTGGGAGCTACCTGGCTGTCTGTTTGGATGTAGATGGATTGCACACCTTTAAGACGTCTCTTTAGGCATATTTGTGCGCATCTTTCAATGGCTATAATTTCAGCCTGTAGTACCGTGGGAGCCTGGCTCAATGCCGTGGACTGCCTGTGACTCCGGCTGTATATGCCAATTCCTGTACCCTTAGCAGTTTTTGATGCGTCGGTGTACCACATGGACGCTTTGTCTTTCAGGTTTTCGATTGTTTGAACACTGCTTTGGCGGTCATTGATGACTACTTCAACGGCTGTGTCAAAGTCGTATTTTGTAGACATTGCGTCCCAGGGCTGCTTCAGAAATTTCTCTCCGATTTGTACCCTTATTTTCATGTGTCTCTGAATAGGCGATGTACACCTTAGTCTCAGAGCACTGAGAAGACCTTCTTTTTCTACCTGTTTGTGCAGTGGAAGTAGGTCCAACAGATCTTCCATTGCTGTGGTTGGAGTAGATTGCATCGCTCCTGTTATACCCAAGCACGCAAGCCGTTGATGCTTTTGTAGCATGTTTTGGGTCTTTATTTCCTTTGTTTTGTACCACCATACGAGTGAACCGTAGGTGATAATCGGTCTTACCACTGCTGTGTAAGACCAAAGGACCATTTTGGGTTTTAGTCCCCATGTTTTCCCAAAAAGCTTACGGCAGATCCAAAAGGCCGCTGTGGCTTTTGAGAGCGTTTTGTTCAGATGCGAGTTCCAAGTGAGTTTCTTATCCAAGGTTACCCCTAGATATTTCACCTCCTCGGAAAACTCTAGCGTCTGACCTTCAATGCTCGGAGCTTTCAAGTTCAGCTTCCTCTTTCTGGTAAAGGGGACCATTATTGTTTTGCTCGGGTTGACACTAAGGCCCTCCTTCTTGCTCCAACAGTTGATGGCATTAAGTGCACTCTGTGCAAGGTTCATGATTGTATTACCAAACTTACCCCTTATTATGATGGCAACATCGTCTGCATAGCTAACCGCCTTATGCCCGTTCTTTGTTAGCTCATCTAGGAGATCATCAATGACCAGGCACCACAGCAGAGGCGATAACACCCCCCCTTGTGGGCACCCTCTCTCTGTGGTTACCGTCGTCGTTGATCGCCCCAGTGCTGCGGTAATTTTACGGTTGGTCAGCATGTTTTGAATCCACTCGATGATAGAGTCTTCGATCCCTTTATTGGTGGCTGCATTCTTTATTGATAAACGGGTTGTGTTGTCAAACGGTCCCTCTATATCTATAAAGATACCTACTGCAATTTCTTTGCAGTCCAGTGCTACCTCCAATGTGTTCGTTATCTTGTGTAGAGCGTCCACTGTGGATTTGCCTGGCTGATAAGCGTATTGATGCTTATGGAGAGGACTTTTTTTAAGAGGTCTGCACCGTATGTGGTTGTCCACAATTTTTTCCATTGTTTTCAGGAGGAAGGAAGTGAGGCTAATTGGTCGGTAGGACTTTGCCAGGTCTTAATCGTGTGCCTTATGGTGTCCTTTACTCTTTTGCCAATCCACCTCGTCTCTTGTAGTGCTGTTACCATTGTTTTGTATTTTTGTACCTCCTTTAACAGTGTCCGCTGAGCTCCTGGTTTGTTTAATGTTCGTACGTTCCATGTTCCAAATACATAACCTGTATTTCGTTGCGTAAGCCTCTGGTGGCTCGTCTTCCGTGTGTCAGTCCGTTCCGAGCTTGTTTTCCATGTTTCTGAACTTGGTGTGTTTTTAAGGGGAGGGGTAGTTCGTCCTATGCCCAACCCTCCTCTTTTATCCGGGCTTGGGACCGGCTGCGGCTACTCGATCAACCCGCCTTCCACCACAAGCAGAGTTCGTCTTCCGTGTGTCAATCCGTTCCGAGGTTGTTTTCCATGTTTCTGAACTTGGGTGTTTTTGCGGAGAGGGGTAGTTGGTCCTTCGCCCAACCCTCCTCTTTTATCCGGGCTTGGGACCGGCTGCTTTGGTCAACGGGCTACTCGATCCATCCGTCTTCCACCACAGACAGAGTTCGAGATCGGCATTGCTCACAGATAAATGAACGAAGCGCTATCGCGCTGCATGGCTCAACGTGAAACGGTTTTGTGTGAACGATTCAGTGAGGCTTGTAATAAGAGCTGTGATCAAATGTTGATCGAACCTATTTTTTCGTCATCTTTGGGATGAATGGGATAAATACTTGAATGTCTTAATATTAAATTGTGTTTTTTCAGGATGTCTGTGTCGCTTATAAAGAATCGAATGGACCACTCGGTGTAAACATGGCCAAAGTTTGAGCTTTGAAATATGCAAAGGGAAACAAATAGTGTTAACGAATATATCTTATATCTTTTTATACGTGCTAAACCATATAACCGTTTACTTTTGTTTGTTCCAATAAGTGCATTTTATCCACTAGTATTTTATCTATTTTTTAAATTCCAGCTATTTTATGAATGGATTACAATTTTTACTTAGTTTTGTAGACTAAAGGCCGATTCTCATATACGCGACACTCAGCTACGCGACATCGCTTGTCAAATAATGATTATATTGTTTTAAATGGGCACGTTCTCGCTATGGCTACGCGATTTACACCCATAGAAATTTTCATGGTTGAAATTTTTTTGTGCACGTGTCAATTTCCGACATTTTTGCCCGAACTTTTTGACGTATAACATTATTTGCCCGAAACTTTCATATTCCCGCCTTTCAAAATTCGCAGATGCGCATGCGCTTAACTAACCGTAAAAAGGTTATTTAATACAATGTAATCATTATTTGAAAAGCGATGTAACGCTACGTCGCGTAGCTGAGTGTCGCGCATATGGTAATCGACCTTAACTCGACGAGATTTTGTGTATTGAAATTATTATTAGTTTTATGTTTCGGTTTTGTGCGAATGTAAACTGTAAACCGGCACAAATCGATTTATGTTTTTCGATATTTATCACAAATCGTGTACTCAACATTTACTGAGGCAACCTGACGTGATGGAAAGATGGAAATGTTACGATTCCAGATAGTGATGATGCAAGTTTTATATATAGAGAAGATTTCTATTTATGAATTATAAATAAATTATTCCATATATTATCTATCATCCACTCTCCATCATTCTCCAGGAAATCCTCCCACAATGTTAAAATTCCAAATTTGCTAATCTAAGGTTATCGAACTCAAATTGCAAGGCTTATAGCCTTATTTAACTAATTATTAGTTGTTTTATAATCTGCCTCGAAACCTCTGAAGACACCAAGCGCAAGTGTAGGCAGTGGGAGGAGGCCTTGGTCCAATTGGGACTGTAGCGCCACGAAGTTTTGTTTTTAGTTTTATAGAGTTTGTTTTCGCTTTTAATTTAATTTTATAGCAGAAATAGGCCCTGTTAATACTAGTACTCTCTGCAAGCGCTAGTGGTACTCTCGCGCCGTACCAACCGAACTAAAAATAGTGCAGAAAAAAACGAAACAAACAACCAGCGAACCTGGCCAACCGATTCTACGATAAACCAAATGGGGAACAACAAGAAAGCATATCCGCAATCCATTGCTGTGGCTGGAACGCTCCAAGACTATTTGAAAATTTTAAAACTGCACCCAATGCAATAATATCAAACCAGGAATTAGCTCCGTAGGATTTCTCCGTAAGCCACGATTGCGACCCAGGCTTTGCCCTGCTATTTCTGTGGAAGTCGCGGGACTTCAGGAACCGCCTTCCTCGACACAGCCACTAACATCGCCAGCGCCGGTCTCAAACGAACGGGACACATAATTTCCCAAGAATTAAGCTCGATTCCCGTATGCGCCACACTCAGCTACGCGACGTCGTGCGACGTCGCCTGTCAAATAATCATTACATTGTTTCAAGGCCGGTTCTCATATACGCGACACAGCTACGCGACATCGCCTGTCAAATAATGATTACATTGTTTCAAATGGGCACGTTCTCATTATGGCTACGCGACGTTCCCATTTAAAACAATGTGATCATTATTTGACAGGCAATGTCGCACGGCGTCGCGTAGCTGATTGTCGCGTATATGGAAATCGGTAAAAAAGGCTCAATCGGTAACGAGAGAGCAGATGCTCGGGCCAGACTGGCCTCGGGTATAGATACTCCTCAGGAACCAGGAAGTCAACTTCCCGTAAAGTTTAATAAAATAGCCCACAGAGATGTGAGGAGCAGAATCTCCCTCTTCTTTTTCAGGAAATAGCAGATACGTTGGGAGAACACCCAAAACGGAAGCTGGACTGGGAACTTCATCCAATCGATCAAAGAGTGGATGGAAATAGACCTGTACCTATCACACCAAGCGGTCCAACTCATCACGGGACACGGGAACTTCAATGCCTACCTCCATCGCATGGAGGAGTGAATCGCCGGCCTGCGGCTGTGGTGAGGTGGACTCCGTTGCCCACGTATTATTCAGCTGCCCGATGACCAGAGAATGGGGAGACCAGACAAAGATCGCGATGTTCAACGCCGGATGCACTTGGCCCAGAAGAGAAATCAAGAACTCAGAGCTACACAAGACCTGGTGGAAGACTTTCGACACCTGCGCCCGACGCCTTAAACGACTGGACCAAGACCTGCCCTGATACCCCTCGCACCCCAGAAGCAAACCATCTCAGACTCTCCCACCCCTACCGAGATTGTAAATTAAATAAAACTTAATACTGGCGTCAATTTATTTTACCTTCCCGACTTCTTCTAGGTCAACACCAAATGTGCTATTAACGCTATAATCTGTCACCAATTCTGCATACCTACCCCATTTACCACCTTATCATACCCATTCTATCCTAACATTTTACCATTCACTCTAGCATAGTTTAGGTTAGTTTTAGGTTTAAGTTTTTAGTTTTAGGTTTTTTGTTTAAGTTAGTACTAGAGAAATTCATGTATAGTTGTTATCTATTAGTTAAATAATCTTAAGATAACCGGCTCAGTGCGAGAGCGGAGAGCCGGCAATGTATCCTCTTACATAATAAATAAATAAGATATGGGAATCGACCTTTAAAGGTAAGCGTCCACAGTTCCGCATCGTACGTATCGGACGCATCGCATCAAACGGATCGCAGTATTCTTTCTATAGAAAGTTATACAAGTGCGTCCACTGTTCCTCATCGTACGAATCTACCCTTCGGCAATGCCGATGCTCCGAGGGGCAACTTTTCCGATGCGTGCCGATGACGTCATACGGAATATGGTACTTGCTAGTAGTTGCGTCGGCAAATCCGATCGCTGCCGATACTCTGAACGCGCTGTAAAAAAATAATCCGTTTGATGTGATGCGTCCGATACGTACGATGCGGAAATGTTGATGCCTACCTTAAATGGATACGTCGCATAGCTATAGTTAGAACGTGCCCACTTAAAACAATGTAATCAATATTTCGCATATCCTGTGGAGAGGGCGTGCGCGACGACGCGGAGCACACTCGCGTGGCGTGTCCGCGTTGGGAGAAGGAGCGACAGGCCCTGGTAGGGGAAGTCACGGTTGAAGCCGTGGCGGGTGGCCTCGCTGGAGAGGTGGGGCGGGGGTGAAGGCGGCCTTAGACGATTCGCAGCTACAGTCATGCGGGCTAAGGAGTTGCCTGGGTGGGAACAAGGGCTGTAGGATTTTTCTTGTTTTTTTTTGTTTGTTTTTGTTTTGTATTACTTTTGTTGTAATTGTTGTTGTAAATTGTAAATGCTATTGTATAGCATATTTTACTTTTATGTAAATCCTGTTGTACTTTTACTCGAAGGGTGGCCGAGGCAGTAATCCCGGTCCCTCTGTCCTTCCGTTTCAGTGGAGTCACTTGAGAAAATAAAAAAGGCGAATTTACATTGACAAAAAATGTCGCGTAGCGGTGTGTCGCGCATATGAGAATCGGCCTTTAGTCGACACTAGAGAACGACCACAAAATCATCATTGGAGACATGAATGCAAAAATTGGTAAAGAAGGCCAATACATACGAACGAGACAACACCACGAGACAAACGAAAACGGAGAGATGCTTATTAATTTCGCTGCAAGTAAAAACATGGTGATCACCACACACATGTTTCCCACACAAGAACTTCCATAAGAGCACTTGGAAGTCGCCGGATGGTAGGACAGTGAACCAAATAGATCACGCTATTGTAGACAAGAGCATAACAAATGTCAAGTCAAGGAGGGGTCCATACTGTGGATCAGATCATTTATTAACACTAATCCATTTTAGGTGCAGAGTACGGCAAAACAACAGGCAGGAACTCACAAAGAGAGATACACCAGACTATTGGAAATTAAAAGCACCTGAGATGAAAATACGGTATGAGCAAGAGATAATATGAAGGTCATCCACACAAAATAACCAACATGACGCAGCAGCGAACCAATGGAAGAAGCTAAAATGAACAGTTACTGAAACAGCAACAGAAATCTTAGGACAAAAGAGAAGAGGCAAGAATGGTGCGAGAAAGCAATAGAGGACCGAAACCATGGATCCCTTGAGATGGTTTTGCCCACCCTGCTAGGTGCCGCTTCTCTGCACCTCCGGCTATATGAGGGTCCCGAGTTCAAGCAGGAGGAGCGCGCCGCCTTCAACGCTATAGGAGAATACAGGATACAGATACGATACAGATCTACCGGAGGGTTGCGAGATAGTTGCTTATGCTGACGACACTATGCTATTAGCGAAATCCACCACGGTTAAAGGGCTCAGAAACTTAGTAAATCGCGCGCTGGAGACACTTAGCGAATGGTCCGCCGAGACCAAACTTAAATTTAATGCGGCAAAAACAGAGGCCATTTTCTTCGGCAAAAAGCCTAACCAACAGAATCCAGTCTTCAAAATAGGTGGCAAATCAATTTACTGCTCTCCCTACAGCAAATATCTGGGCATATATATTGATAGGTCTTTCAAATTCAAAGAACACTCAGGCGTGCGGGAAAGCAAAGCAGATCGGTTTCAGATTTAGCGCCGCGTCAATGAAAGAGTGGGGTCTTGTTAGGTCGGCCATGTCCACTATATATAAGGGAGCTGTCGAACCCTGTCTGCTGTACGGGGCACCGGTATGGTACAGCGCATGCGGAGTTCGAGAACGGAAAAAGCTCCTTGGTGTGCAACGCGTTTGCACACTAAGGGCCACGAAAGCGTACAAAACCGTCTCGGGCGACGCTGCCTGCGTCATATCAGACTTGCGAGCGGCAGATCTAACAAAGAAACATCTGCTGCGCGAACTAAATGAGGTTGAGCTTAGAGAGGCCACGGGCCTCACAATCTCTCCGGACGAAATCGAATCTAGAGTCTGAATTCAAGGGGTGGTGCACCCCGCGGAGATCGGGTTGATAAAATACACACAGGATGAGGAAAATGCACAAGCTTTCACGTCATTCACAGACGGCTCAAAGTGGGAACAGGGAGTCGGTGCGGCTTTCGCGGTGTACTCAGACGAAACTGAAATACACTGCGAAGGCTTGCGGCTCGCAGACCACTGCTCTATATTTCAGGCCGAATTAATCGCGGTAAACCGAGAGCTTGTGTATATTAGAACCAACATTAACGACTTCGTCGGATGCTCCATCCTGTCTGACAGCAGATCCGTTCTAGAAGCTCTACAACACCTCCCACGGAGCTAATTTTAGAAACGTGGGAGATCGCGCGCGAGATAACGCAGCAAATAGAACTGCGCTGGCACTGGGTGCGAGCTCATAAAGGCTCAATCGGCAACGAGAGAGCAGATGCGTTGGCTAGACTGGCTCCTCAGGAGCCAGGAACTCAGCTTCCTGTTATGTTTAATAAAGTATCCCACAGAGATGTGAGGAGCAGAATCTCTCTCTTCTTTTTCAGGAAATGGCAGATACACTGGGAGAACACCCAAAACGGAAGCTGGACCAGGAATTTCATGCAATCGATCAAAGAGTGGATGGAAATGGATCTGGTCCTTTCACACCAAGCGGTCCAACTCATCACGGGACACGGGAACTTCAACTCCTACCTCCATCGCATTGGAAGGAGGGAGTCGCCGGCCTGCGGCTGTGGTGAGGTGGACTCCGTTGCCCATGTATTATTCAGCTGCCCGATGACCAGAGAATGGAGAGACAAGACAGAGATCGCCATGTTCAACGCCGGATGCACTTGGCCCAGAAGAGAAGAAGAAATCAAGGACACAGAGCTACACAAGACCTGGTGGAAGACGTTCGACAGCTGCGCCCGACGCCTCACACGACTGGACCACGACCTGCCCTGATAACCCCGCCCCACAGAAGAAGCAAACCATCACGGACCCCACCAGACCCTCCTAAGCCCCCCCCCCCCCAGATATATTAATAAAAATACTGGCGTCAATTTATTTTACCTACCCGATTTCTTTTGTGTGTATAATCTGTCACCATTCAAATGTGTATAATCTGTCACCATTCTGCACACCTTCCCCACCTACCTCCCTATCATACCCATCCTACCCTATCCCATCCTCCCCCTCAGCATTCTCCGTAGCATAGCTTAGGTTAGTTTTAGGCTTAATTTAGTTTAGGCCCCTTAGGTTAGTTACAGATAAACTTATGTAAGCATGTTAGCCATTAGTAAAATTAGATTAAGATAACCGGCTCAGTGCGAAAGCGGAGAGCCGGCATTGTACTGTACAAAATAAATAAATAAGATGTAGGAGAAAGGGACCGACGAACTCCCGATCCAATACGGAAGCCGCTTATAAACCAACTTCGAAGTTGAGACCCTGGCCGGGCCTCCACAGTCCTTCGGAGCCTACCACGTCCTGCTCACCTCGTGTAGGAGCCCGACATACCGGCCCCAGCGTCACCCATGCGACGTCTGGGACGCCCGAGGGCACACCCAACTACCCAGGCCCAATGGTGAGACTAGAGATGAGCATGGGATCCCATGGTATGGGATGAGTGGTATGAACGTCGCGTGGGATGGGACGACAATTTTGTATGGGACGGATTTTGATAATCTAGTAAATCTAGTTCATGCATAATTGTTTTTATATAAGAATCTTTTTATTTTCATTCCCGTTACTTGCTTTGACGCAGCGAACGGCTCACACCACGCATCTTCAGCGGGGTGTACCAAAGAGTAACAGAAGATATCCGTGTAATTCCAGCTACTGACAGATTTGAAGATATCGTAGTTAGAATCTCTTACTTTCAATTCAATAAAACTTCAATTTGTTATATGTCGATCGGCAATTAAATGATTTTTTATTTAAAGTATATAATAACAAAACAAGAAAATTATAATTGAGCTTAAAACAAAATTCAGATTTTAAATTCAAAATTCCATAAAACAAATAGACAAATTTCAACGAAAACTAAATACCAATAGAAGTTTATGATACAAGTGTGTGAAGAAGGGCTTTAATCGCAATGAGTGAACAAAATCCTTTCACACACTAGTATCATACAATATTTTATGAAACAAGTGTGTGAAGAAGGGCTTTTATGCACGAGTTGCGAATTTTAAACCTTAATCGCAATGAGTTCATAAAAGCCTTTCACACACGAGTGTCATACATTATTTTATATATGAAGCATGTTAAAATACTGTTGAATCTTCAAAAAAATAATTGTTTCTTACAGATAATATTGAAAAATTGTACAATTAACTGACGTTTGTCAATGTGTTGCCATAGTAACAACAAACAGAAATCGTTTAATATTTAAACTCAATTTAATTTATCAATAGGACGGTTGCGAATGTTATTACGTGGTAATTAAAATCAGTTAAGTGCATGCGCATCCGTAATATTTAAAAGGCGGGAATATGAAAGTTTCGGGCACATTTCGTTATGTTCACTGGTTATATGTCAACAAACTTCGGGCACTTTATTGACGTACGCGCACAAAAAATTCAACTATGAAAAGGTCTAATAATTGACGTTTGTCAATGTACTGCGATAGTAACAACAAACTGAAATCGTTTAATAATTAAACTCCATTTAATTTATACATAGGACGGTTGCGGCTGTTACTATGTGGTAATTTAAACTTGCATTGAATTGAAAAATTCACTATGTTTTTACCACACTTATAAGTGTGGTAAAAACATTTTTCAATTCATTTAATTTACATTGGACTTCTACGCACGATTGGGTTACTTTTACACACGATTGTAATAAAAGCATCCTACACATATATGTGTTGTTGCCATAGTAACAACAAATAAAAATCGTTTAATAATGAAATGCCATTTAATTTACATTGGATTTTTACTCACGATTTTGATACTTTTGTACACGATTATAATATATTACGATTATAATGACATCATAGAAACGATTATAATGACATCCTTCACATACAATCATTTACACATTAATGTGTTCATTTTGATCAACAAGTGAGTTATTTTAAGGAAATACATTTTGTTGTATTTTTCGCAGATTTCACGATGTCGTAACTTTTGAACGGTTTATCACAGAGACTTCTAGTTTGCACCAATCGATTCAGCATTTCAAAATTAGTTGGAAAACATATGACAGGTACAGGGAAAAACCCACGGAAGTCCATTTTTTGTCAATATTAAACTGGTGCTGCCATATGTTAGTATAAGAAGTGTACTTTAAGCTAACTGTATAAGATTGGGGAAAAGCACTTTAGTCCCTATGAAACTGACATTATAAAATAGATATTCAGGGAAGAAACAATGTAAACCCTAACTTTAAATTTCGTTTTTCTCAAAACGAATCTAGGTGGACATGCGTGGTTTTTCCCCTGTAACCTTCATATAGCTGTTTAGTCGCGTGTTGTTATCTGGCCTTGACCTATCCTCCGCCATAGACTCCCTCACCTACTCAGCCATAAATACAAGTGTCCCAACGAAAGTCATCCCTCTCGACCGTCCCCCAATTCCTAGTTTCATAGTCTCCCTTATCAAACAAAAACGCATCCTCTACCGCTCTTACAAAGCCATTCACGACCCCCTCACCAAAGCTTCCTGGAACCGCCTCAACGCCCTCATTAAACTCAAGCTCCGTTCCTTCCGCGAATCCTCCTGGATCGCTGCCACCTCCAACCTCAACCCCAAGGACGGCGGCAAATTCTGGAAAGCCCTAAACACGCTTACTGGCCGCAACCGCCGTCCTAACCACAATCTCCTCGTGGAGAACAAGATCCTCACCTCTTCCCCAGACAAGGCCCAGGCCTTTGCGTCCCACCTCGAGAAGGTTCACCTTCTCTCTTCACCCCTCTTTAATCAACCCTTCTTTGTCGAGACGACCAACCTCATCAAACTCTCTCCCCTTTCTCCTCTACCATGGTCTCCCCAAGTCATCCCAATGATAGACGCTGATGAACCCTGCACCACCCCCATAACAACTGACGAAGTCAGATGCGTCCTCGCCGACGCCAAAACAAACTCCGCCCCCGGCCCCGACGGCATCCCCTGGATTGCCCTCAAACACCTCCCTGAGTCAGCCATCGAGTTCCTCTCATCCCTCTACAACGCCTGCCTCTCCTCCGGCACTTTCCCTGCCCAATGGAAAAGTGCTCACACCATTATGATCCTCAAACCAGGCAAAAACCCCAAATCCCCGGACTCATATCGACCAATTTCCCTCCTCTCTACCATTGGGAAGGCTTTCGAAAGAATCCTCTCCCAACGGCTCCGCACCTTCTGCAACTCCCACCACCTCATTCCCAATCACCAGAGCGGCTTCATGCCCAACAGATCCACCCAAAACTCCATCCTCAACCTCACCTCCAGTCTAGCTATCTCCCACAACTCTGGTCGGTGCCTTTGACACCGTCTGGCACGACGGCCTGATCAAAAAACTTATCCTCCTCCAATTCCCCTGGCCTCTAATTCGCCTCGTCCACAACTTCCTCAACTATCGTTCCTGCCGGGTGAAGCACGGCGATTCACTCTCGCTGCCCTTCACTCCTGCCGCGGGTGTCCCCCAGGGCTCTGTCCTGTCTCCCCTCCTTTTCAACCTCTTCTGCCACGACATTCCCACCCCAACCTTGCCCGACTGCCATCTCCAGCAATTCGCTGATGATACCGTGGTCTGGGCCTCAAATCGCCTCCCTAAGGTCGCTGCTTCCCGCCTAAACTCCTACCTAAAAACTCTGGAGGCCTGGATGAGCCTCTGGCGCATCCAGATGAATCCCAAGAAATCACAACTTGTCTTCTTCCACCATCCCCATCTAAGGGGTGCTCTTCCCTTCCCCAACATCCGACTCCATGTCGAAATAATCAAACCTCAACCCTCCGCCACCTATCTAGGCACCATCCTCCACAAATCTCTCCGTCAACCTTCCAACACCTCCCGCTGCATCAACCTAATGCGCAAACGCTTTCGTCTTCTATATTGCCTCCGTAGTCGCCTCGGCGGCTGCTCCCCCAAAGTCCTCCTCTTCACCTACAAAACCTTCGTAAGACCAATCCTCGACTATCTAGTCTGCGCTCTTTCCCTCAGCCATGAATCCCACCTTCGCCGACTTCTGGCGTTCGAAAGATCCTGCCTCCGCCGCATATTCCGCCTGCCCCCCAATTTTCCATCCTCCCTCCTGCCCGAAATCTCCAACATGGTACCATTCGATGTCCGCCTCTCCCGACTGCAAGGTCGCCTTTCCTCAAAAATTATATCCAACCAACCCCCAGTTCTCTCCATCTTCCATAAACCCCCTGTCACGATTCGTCACAAAATCCCCAAACGCAATATCCCCATCCCCTACCTCAAACTCCTATCTCATTGCACCACCGAACTCCCTCCCGAGCTATCTTCCATCCTCAACTCTGCTCCCGCTGCATTCAAATAAATGACCATCCAAACCTAAGAAATTTATTATAAAAAAAAAAAAAATTAGTAACAATGAATAAACAGAAAAAATAATAAGCTTAAAAAAAAAAAATATTAAACAGCAATAATAAGGAAAAATATATATATACAATAAATAAATAAATAAAACAAACAACAAAAAAAAAATTAAAAAAAGAACCGGTCCCAACCAACCAAGGGGGTAACAAAAAAAAAAAAAAAAAAAAAGTACAACAGCATCCTCGAACTCCGCAACCCAAACACCACCCCTCCCCCCACCCAACCTGCACGTCGCGCAACACTCTGCATCAACAACGCCACATCAACATCGCCACAACAGCAACACGCCACAACAACATCTCAAGTCGTCATCTACATCCACACCCAGGCTGAAAAGGGTCATCCCCTACAACAACCCTCCCCCTTCGGGGGGAAAAACCATGATTATCGATCGATCGTGTTGTTATGTCGTAGAACCGAATTGAAAATTATGAATTTGAAATTAATAACCTGAAATTGACCTTTTTACGGATACGCATGCGCATCCGCTAAGTTTGAAAGGCGGGAATATGAAAGTTTCGGGCTCATATTGTTATACGTCAAAAAGTTCTGACAAAATTTCAGTTTTTGACGTATAACGGCGGATATTTGCACATGCGCATAAAACAAATTCAACTATGAAAAGGTCTATTAAAATAGCTTTAGAATAATTCCAAATACGTTTCTTTTAATAACAACAATACATTAAAATTCCATAACTGAACCTGAAACAAACCAAAAAATAAACATTTCACAATCCCGAACAACTTTCGAAGTTCATACTCTCCAAATTACTCCTAAGCTCTTTCTCGATGCCCCTAATAAACTCGTCGAAAGCCGTCACGGGCTTCAACAAACTGGTCTTCTTGTAATCCCTGATCCTCGACTTCGCAATAGCCTCAATATTATCCTCATCCTTCTCTTGCTCCTCCGTTATCTTATCATAAGCATTAATTTCATCAACCAACAAACTAAAACAAAATTATAAATACCACAGCATCTATACTCTGTCCGGCAAGAGAATGCGGCTGTACAGCGGCGAAGTATGAGGGGCAAGGGACGTGCCGAGTTTGAGTTAATAAATATGCATCAGATTTTTTAAATTAAACACCGCGCACTCGAAATTAAGTGGGGGTATGCGCAGAATGCTAAAGAAACTTTCTACTCAGAAGTAGAAAGAGAATCCGATAGGATACCAGAAAACGACGTTAAGATAATTATGGGAGATCTCAACGCGAAAATAGGCAAGGAGCAAGCTTACCTACCTATAGTGGGAAAACATAGCCTACATGAAATATCCAACGACAACGGAGAAAGGGCAATAGAATTTGCGGCAGCCAAGAGGTTGGTAATAAGAAGTACAACATTCCCTCACAAACAAATACACAAGGGTACATGGATCACCATCACCAAACGGAAACACAGTCAACCAGATAGATCATGTACTAATATCTGCAAGACATTACTCAAGTATAACGGACATAAGAACTATGAGAGAGGCAACGTCGGAATCTGACCACTTCTTGGTAAGAACGAGACTAAGGGAAAAAATTAACTAAGCAAGAATAATTCCAGGAATCAGAACGCCCAAATATAACATACACAAGCTCAAAGAAGAAGAAACTCGACTGAGATACGCACAGAACCTCTCTGAAAATATCGAAACGGAGGGAAGGGGCAATGATCAAGAGGGAGTGGACGAGATATGGATGAGAATCAAAGGAAAAATAAGTAACGCGGCACAGGAAATACTAGGAACTACCGAAAGGAAAACTAGAGACATTTGGTGGAACCAGACTGTGAGGAAGCCATAAATAGACGAAACAATGCCAAGAAAGCACTACTACGGAGACCCACAAGAGCCAAAGATGAAAGATACCAACTACTTAGAAGAGAAGCAAAGAGGACTTGTAGGGAAAAGAAGAGAGAAATGCTATATAAAAAACTGAGAGAATTAGAACAAGCGAACCATATGAGAGAAATCAAACACTGAAGGACACAAGGAGCGAGTTCCACCCCAGAACGTCCTTATGCAAAGACAAACAAGGGAAATGGATAACAGAAGAAGCAAAAGTACTGGAAAGGTGGAAGGAGCATTTCTTGGATATTCTAACAAACCAAAGGATAAGAGAAAATCGCCTGGAGAATGTACCCTACCACACGGCACAACCACTCATACTGGAGCCAACTCTTCAAGAAGTACAAGACAGCATTACGGATATGAAAAATAATAAAACACCAGGAGCAGACAACATCTCAGCAGAGCTTTTCAAATATGGAGGAGATAAAGTAGCCGAACAACTCCTACACTTAATTAAAAAGATATGGCTAGAAGAAAAAATCCCCCAAGAATGGACCACTGCCATAATATGCCCAATATATAAGAAAGGAGACCGATTGGACTGCCAGAATTATAGACCAATATCGCTATTGTGCGTGGCCTACAAAATATTTACGAACATACTAAGAAAACGCAGAATGGACTATGCTGAGGAAATTATAGGGGAGTATCAGGCTGGATTTAGAAAGAACAGGTCAACCACAGACCAACTCTTTACAGTGAGACAGATCATGGATAAATGCTGGGAATATAACACCTCTATATACCAATTATATGTAGACTTATGATAATGTAGACAGGGAGGCGCTGTATCTAGCCATGGAAGAACTCGGGGTACCACATAAACTTATAAAACTAACCCGAACAACGATGAACAACACCAAATCCCAAGTAAAAATACAAAATAGCTAACAGAGAAATTCGACACGGATCAAGGACTGCGTCAAGGGGACAGCTTGGCCCCTATACTCTTTAACCTACTAATGGAAAAAGCCATCAGAGAAACGAAAATACAAACGACCGGTACCATAGCAAATAAATCTCAACAAATCGTTGGCTATGCAGATGATCTAAACATTATCACAAGATCAATAACAGCCCTTAAAGAAACGTATAACAAGATAGAAACCAAAGCACTTGAAGTAGGGTTGGAGGTAAACGAGGAGAAAACCAAATGTCTAGGCATGAAACCATCTAGAAGAATGGGACAAAACTTAACAATAGAGGATCGCAACTTTGAAGTGGTGAAACAATTTAAATATTTAGGATCACAACTAAATGAAAATAATGAAATAATTCAAGAAATACAACAAAGAATAATATCAAGCAACAGAACATATTACTCCCTCCAAAACACGTTTAAATCCAATATAGAAGAAAAAAGTACAAAAATTAAAATATACCAGACTATAATCCGACCTATATTGACCTATGGATGCCAAACCTGGACCCTGACAAAGAAAAATGGAAGAAATGCTCCTAAGGTTTGAAAGAAGAATACTTAGAAGGATATTCGGCCCAATACAAGAACAAGGCGTCTGGAGAATAAGATATAACCACGAGCTAAGAGAATTATACGGCTATCCAGATGTGGTAACACATATAAAAATCCTCAGATTAAAGTGGGCTGGACATATGATTAGGATGCCAGAAGAAGGAACCCCAAAAAAGATATATAAGACACAACTGGAAGGCACCAGAATCAGAGGAAGACCACGTCGTCGATGGGCAGAAAATGTCGAGAAAGATGCGGAACAAATTCTACAAAGCCAAAATTGGGAAAATGCAGCCAGAAGTAGAGAGAATTGGAGGAGAAAATTAAGGGAGGCCCGGGTCCATATAGGACTGTAGCGCCACGGAGAGAGACAATGCGCAGAATGCTAAACTCGTCGAGACGGGATGCATTCTCTCGCCGGACAGAGTATAGACTTGTCTAAACATTTACTTACTTTAATGTTGGTACAGTTGATGGATCAAACTTCTCGACTAACTTAGGACTAAACGGAATGCAAATTTTGCCGGTTTTAGGGTGAACACAGAACGGTGCTTTGAGCAAATGGTTGATTCCCTTCGACACGTTTATGTCCAACCTCGGGTAACAAAAGTTCAAAATCAACTCGTCCACCAAGTTCCTGCTATTCTTGGGCAACATTTGCTGCAACAAAGCAAAAATTATCATTGGAATAACATTGGTTTCATTGGTACTTTGTGTGAGAGGGTTTTGAAGTGCTCCAAGAACCCGTTCCACCTTTCCTCGGAGGTTTTGTGGGCGGACAAAGCGTCTTCAAGACCTTTTCGTAAATCGACGTCGATCATTTTCATGAACTTCCTTAAACCGTCGTCAGTTCCCAAAAGGTCTTGTTCCTTCAAAATCATATCGTTGAAATAGGGTTTGATTATGTTCAACGCCCGCCTATAAATTAAACAAGAATATTTTATTCAATATCAAGAATTAATTTCGATTCTTACTTGATCGAGTGATGAATTTTGTCACCATACAAATTAACTTTTTTGGCTTGATTGGCTCCCCCCTTAACAATCTGCAAGTATTCAGCAACCGCAGCCCTTTCCGTATCGTTCAACTTCCTCACACAAGCGTCGCAAACCCAACAATGCACCCCTCTCCTCCCGGAAAACACCCACAGCATATGCTTAAACCCGAAATCCTCCCTCAAAGCCGTATCGATGATCTTACACGCAATCACCATAAACTTCCAACACTTCGTGCAGACGTCCGCACCTTGACAGCAAGTCCTGACATCATCATAATCGGTCATATCGATATCGAAGACCATTTCTTTTTCTTTGGGAGCCATGCTGGAGTATTGGTTCCGGGACTTGGGTTTGATGTTGTAGATGGCGCCGATGTCGATCTTGATTGGTTTCATGCGTTGAAGCTCCAGAATGAATTGTTCTTGGGTGTCGAAGGATTGGTAACGGATGTAGATGTCAGAGAGGAGGGTGAATGAGAGCTCACGGAGGCTGAAGTAAGCTGAACTACCTACAAATTTTAAAAGGAAAATTAATATATGAATAGATTAGTCTCATATTATAGTATAGTCAATATAGTCACATGTTATTTGTCTGGACTTGTCTGACCATGTCTACACTTGTCTAATCATGTCTAGACTTGTCTCACTATGTCTAGACTTGTCTAAACATGTCTAGACTGATCTAACCATGTCTAGACTTGTGTAACGATGTCAAGACTTGTCTAATCATATCTAGACTTGTCTAAATATGTCTAGACTTGTCTAAGCATGTCTAGACTTGTCTTATCATGTCTAGACTTGTCTAAATATGTATAGAATTGTCGAATCATGTCTAGACTTGCTAAACATGTCTAGACTTGTCTAATCATATCTAGACTTATCTTATCATGTCTAACATATCTAGACTTGTCTAAGCATGCAAGACTTGTCTATCATGTCTAGGCTTGTCTAAATATGTCTAGATTTGTCTAATTATGCATAGACTTTTCTCATATTGTCTAGACTTGTCTCATCATATCTAGACTTGTCTAATTATGTATAGACTTGCCTAATCATGTCTAGACTGGTCTAATCATATCTAGACTTGTCTAATTATGTCTAGACTTGTCTCACTATGTCTAGACTTGTCTAAACATGTCTAGACTGATCTAACCATGTCTAGACTTGTGTAACGATGTCTAGACTTGTCTAATCATATCTAGACTTGTCTAAATATGTCTAGACTTGTCTAAGCATGTCTAGACTTGTCTTATCATGTCTAGACTTGTCTAAATATGTATAGAATTGTCGAATCATGTCTAGACTTGCTAAACATGTCTAGACTTGTCTAATCATATCTAGACTTGTCTAAATATGTCTAGACTTGTCTAATCATGTCTACACTTGTCTTATAATGTCTAGACTTGTCTAAATATGTATAGAATAGTCGAATCATGTCTAGACTTGCTAAACATGTCTAGACTTGTCTAATCATATCTAGACTTATCTTATCACGTCTAACATATCTAGACTTGTCTAATCATGCAAGACTTGTCTATCATGTCTAGGCTTGTCTAAACATGTCTAGACTTGTCTAATTATGCATAGACTTTTCTCATCATGTCTAGACTTGTCTCATCATATCTAGACTTGTCTAATTATGTATAGACTTGCCTAATCATGTCTAGACTGGTCTAATCATATCTAGACTTGTCTAATTATGTCTAGACTTGTCTAATTTTGTCTAATCTTGTCTATCATGTATAGACTTGCCTAATCATGTCTAGACTTGTCTAACCATGTCTAGACTTGTTTAAACATGCCTAGTCTTATCTAATAATGTCTAGACTTGTCTAATCATTTCTAGACTTGTCTATATTTGTCTAATCACGTCTAGACTTGTCTAACCATGACTAGGCTTATCTAATGATGTCTAGACTTGTCTATTAATGTCTAGACGAGACTAAGCATGTCTAGACTAGTCTAAACATGTCTAGACTTGTCTAATTATGCATAGACTTTTCTCATCATGTCTAGACTTGTCTCATCATATCTAGACTTGTCTAATTATGTATAGACTTGTCTCACTATGTCTAGACTTGTATAAACATGTCTAGACTGATCTAACCATGTCTAGACTTGTGTAAAGATGTCTAGACTTGTCTAATCATATCTAGACTTGTCTAAATATGTCTAGACTTGTCTAATCATGTCTAGACTTGTCTTATCATGTCTAGACTTGTCTAAATATGTATAGAATTGTCGAATCATGTCTAGACTTGCTAAACATGTCTAGACTTGTCTAATCATATCTATACTTATCTTATCATGTCTAACATGTCTAGACTTGTCTAATCATGCAAGACTTGTCTATCATGTATAGGCTTGTCTAAACATGTCTAGACTTGTCTAATTATGCATAGACTTTTCTCATCATGTCTAGACTTGTCTCATCATATCTAGACTTGTCTAATTATGTATAGACTTGCCTAATCATTTCTAGACTGGTCTAATCATATCTAGACTTGTCTAATTATGTCTAGACTTGCCTAATCATTTCTAGACTGGTCTAATCATATCTAGACTTGTCTAATTATGTCTAGACTTGCCTAATCATATCAAGACTTGTCTAAGCATGTCTAGACTTGTCTAATTTTGTCTAATCTTGTCTATCATGTATAGACTTGCCTAAGCATGTCTAGACTTGTCTAACCATGTCTAGACTTGTTTAAACATGCCTAGACTTATCTAATAATGTCTAGACTTGTCTAATCATTTCTAGACTTGTCTATATTTGTCTGATCACGTCTAGACTTGTCTAACCATGACTAGGCTTATCTAATGATGTCTAGACTTGTCTCTTAATGTCTAGACGAGACTAAGCATGTCTAGACTTGTGTAATGATGTCTAGACTTGTCTAATCATATCTAGACTTGTCTAAATATGTCTAGACTTGTCTAATCATGTCTAGACTTGTCTTATCATGTCTAGACTTGTCTAAATATGTATAGAATTGTCGAATCATGTCTAGACTTGCTAAACATGTCTAGACTTGTCTAATCATATCTAGACTTATCTTATCATGTCTAACATATCTAGACTTGTCTAATCATGCAAGACTTGTCTATCATGTCTAGGCTTGTCTAAACATGCTAGACTTGTCTAATTATGCATAGACTTTTCTCATCATGTCTAGACTTGTCTCATCATATCTAGACTTGTCTAATTATGTATAGACTTGCCTAATCATGTCTAGACTGGTCTAATCATATCTGGACTTGTCTAATTATTTCTAGATTTGCCTAATCATATCAAGACTTGTCTAAGCATATCTAGACTTGTCTAATTTTGTCTAATCTTGTCTAATCATGTATAGACTTGCCTAATCATGTCTAAACTTGTCTAACCATGTCTAGACTTGTTTAACATGCCTAGACTTATCTAATAATGTCTAGACTTGTCTAATCATTTCTAGACTTGTCTAAACATGTCTAGATTTGTCTAATCACGTCTAGACTTGTCTAACCATGTCTAGGCTTATCTAATGATGTCTAGACTTGTCTAAACATGTATAGACAAAACTAAGCATGTCTAGACTTGTCTAAACATGTATAGACTTGTCTAATCATGTCTAGACTTGTCTAATCATATCTAGACTTGTCTAGACTTATCTAACCATGTCTAGTCTGGTCTAATCATGTCTAGATTTGTCTAAGTATATGTAGAATTGTCTAAGCATGTGTACACTTGTCTAATCATGTATAGACTTGTCCTAAACTTGTTAATTTATTACGTGTAGTAGCAGTAGACTGATGAAACTGTCACTGTGTTATTCAGATATGTTACAGTGTGTAGTGCACCAGGTCTAAAGGTTGTGTAGACAGTTTTTGAAGATCATTTTGGAGGGTGCATTGACAGCATCCTGGTCCACTCGATTCCAGATGTAGATACACTATTCCATGGCTCAGAAAGTTCATACGACACAGCTTCAAACATCTTTGCTATGAAAGCTTCTTGCTGTGCCCGCTGTGAGTCGATTTCGTTGCTGTGAAGTAAATAGAGTGGTACGTTGCATCCAGTATTTTGTGAACCAGGATAAGATCTTCTCTCTGATGGTGCTCTCACAAAGATGACAGACCTAGTTTGATGCAATAAACCTTATAGGGAAAGTTCCTCAATTCAGGAGAGGTTCTGGTGATTCTCCATTACATTTGCTCCAGTTGTGTAATCAGCATCATCATCATGATGATATTGCAGTCTGTGTAATCATCATCAGCATCATCATATTGCAGCCTGTCTCATCCACAGCTGGACATAATCTCTTCCATCTATTTCTATCTTAGGCTACTTCGATCCAGTTAGTAGCAATGGGTTTTACATCATCTGTCGATCGGGTTGGAAGGCATACTCTACTTCTGCCTAGGTTGCCATTCCAGGATCTTTTTGGTCCACCTGCTGTTTGGCATCCTTGCGACTTGCCCAGAGCAGCTTCATTTTAGTTTCGATATTCTCTCATTTGCATCAGTTACCCCGCAGTAGTGCAATGGCTTTAACAAAATAGGGATTCCAAGAGATAAATGCTAACTCCAGCAAGAGCCTTATGTAGGTTTTGTACAGGTGTAAGTATGAGATTTATCTAGTCAGTCTAATCTTCTCTGTGTATTCTAGTATTATATAAATAATCTAATCTACTTTAAATCTACTTCTAATCTAGTTCTTACCATAAGCTAGCCATTTATAAAAGGATGCATAAGGAAATAATCTGTTATAGAATAGAGGCAGCATATCTGCCAGACTCTCTTCATTAAATTCACTCATTTTGCTCAATTTCTTGGTTTAGTCTGCTTGTGTTTATTAGGCTAGTTTTTGTTCAATTCCCTCCAAATAGTTTATAAAACTCGTTGGTTAAGAAAGTTGCATAAATAACTGGGATTTGGTCTGGAAATTATCTTTAAAAAAGAAAATCATATATACTTGTATCTACTTGTTCATCAAAATAAACACATTAATATGTAAGTGATTGTATGTGAAGGATGTCATTTTATTATTTCATTAATCGTGCGCAAAAGTATCAAAATTCTGCTTAAAAATCAAATGTAAATAAAATGACGTTTCATTATTAAACGTTTTCTGTTTGTTGTTACTATGGTAACAGCACATGTATGTGAAGCGGATCCCATTATTATAATCGTGTGCAAAACTATCAAAATATTGCGTACAAATGCAATTTAAATTAATTGACGTTTCATTATAAAACTATTTCTGTTTGTTGTTACTATGGCAACAGCACATGTATGTGAACGATGCCATTATTATAATCGTGCGCAAAAGTATCAAAATTTTGCGTAAAAATCCAATGTAAATTAAATGACGTTTCATTATTAAACGATTTATGTCTCTTGTTACTATGGCAACAGCACATGTATGTGAAGGATGCCATTATTATAATCTTGCGCAAAAGTATCAAAATCGTGCGTAAAAATCCAATGTCAATTAAATGGAGTAATTAAAATTCATTATTAAACGAATACAATTTTTCAATATCATCTGTAAAAAACAATTCTTTTTTTTTGTAGATTCATTATTTTAACATACTTCGTAGATTAAATAATGTATGACACTCGTGTGTGAAAAGCTTTTTAAAATCATTGCGATCTTCCAACAAAATCCTATCACACACTAGTATCATACAATATTTCATGATAAGTGTGTGAAGAAGAGCTTTTATGCACGAGTTTCGAAGTTTAAATTTGTTACTTCATATCCACACTTGTGTCATGAAATATTGTATGATACTAGTGTGTGAAAGATTTTGTTGACTCATTGCGAATAAAGCCCTTCTTCACACACTTGTATCATAAGCTACTATTAGTATTCAGTTTTGATTGAAATTTATTGAATTGAATTTTCAATTTTATTGAATCTATTTGTTTAATGGAATTTTTAATTTTGTTGTTTTAAGCTCAATTTATATAATAAGCTGGTTCAGCCATTGGACGGTGATGACAAAATCTGAAAAATGGCCCTGTGATGACTGCATCACCAGGGCCGTCTTTAATCTATTGGGGGCCCTGGGCACATTAGGATAATGGGGCCCCTTAGGTCAAGGCCATACGATCTTGACAGAGCAGTATTTTATTAGAATATACAAGGAAAGCAGATAAGCAAAGTTTTAGATTTATTTGTATATCTTTACAGTCACATTAAATGAAAGGTACTTACTTACTCCTCGGCGCTACAGCCCATGAAGGGCCTTGACCTCTCTGACGATCGTAGCCCAATCCTGGCGATCTTCAGCTCGTTTCCTCCATCTTCTGACTTCCA
The DNA here is from genome assembly GCA_944588485.1 of Phosphuga atrata. Lineage (NCBI taxonomy): Eukaryota > Metazoa > Arthropoda > Insecta > Coleoptera > Silphidae > Phosphuga > Phosphuga atrata. The sequence goes on along the minus strand of OX155902.1, from coordinate 58,065,009 downwards.
TCTTTCGTAAGTCATCCTCTACATCATCCAGCCATCGTTTCCGTGGTCTCCCTTTGCACCTTCTGCCACCTGGGTTTCCTCTGTGTACCTTCTTGACAGACCTGTCATCTAGCATTCGTTCTACATGGCCCAATCATCTTAGTCTATTACTCTTTATTTCCAAAACTATGTCAGCATGACCGCATAGTTCCTCCAATTCCCTATTTTTTCGTATTCTCCATTGCCCTGCGTCATTCACTGCCCCAAAAATCTTTCTTAATATTTTCCTTTCCCATCTTCTCAGACATTCCTCTTCTGCCACCCTCATTGTCCATGTTTCTGAGCCATACATTACCACCGGCCTTATAACCGTTCGATAGACAGTTATCTTCGATTTTCTGCTCAGGCTACGTGACTTGAGAATCTTAATCAGGGCCCAGTATGCTCTGTTTCCCGCTGCAATCCTTGCTTTTATTTCTTGACTTATGCTGTTATCATTAGTTCCCAACACTCAATTCTTCTGCCTCCTTTTCTAACCTACACAACCCATCTTCCAGCTCTTTAAATCTTCGAAACAGCATACACACATCATCCGCATACGCCAAATTCTGGTTCATGCGGTTAAACAGAGTACCACCTGGGTTGTTGGTCTCCACTTTTCTCATCACTCTCTCCAGTACTATGTTGAAAAGTAGTGTGGATAATACATCGCCCTGTCTTAACCCTTGGTTGACTTCAAATTCCTTCGTAAGTTTTCCTTCTACTTTAACTTGGCATTCTGTTGAGGGTCATTTGTATCAGACGTATTAGCTTATATGGACACTCCATATCCATCCAAATGAAAGAATAATATAATATAATCCACAAAAAAGAACTTTTTTAGCATTCACAAATATCTATATCCTTAGAAATCTATGTTGATTGAAGAGGTGCCCTTCTAGATTTGAGATGGGCAAAATCTTTAATCACGTCTTCAAAATCTATGTTTTGAGGATATCACATTTTATGGACATCAGCGACAAATGGGTTAATCTCCTTTGAAGCCTTGCACTTCTTTATTCATTTCAACAAACCTTCCCCACTGCAGTTACTTACAATCATGCTTAAAAAGATTCTCAATGCGACTTCTACTTTTGAAAATGTGTCTTCAATTTTATTTTCTTTCAAAAGGTTATCGTTTGGTGATCTGGCAGGAACTAGGTGGCCCTTTTCGAACGCGGGGCCCTCGGCACGTGCCCAGAGTGCCCAGTGGGAAAGAGGGGCATGTGCATCACGCTCAAAAATAACCCTAATAGCATTCACTTTTACTCCTACATCCCTAAAGTCCAAAGTGATAGAAGTTCACTAAACGACGAAGCCACAGGGGAAGTTGGTTATAACCAACACCTGACGATATGCTCGTCTTGTCGTCTAGTTTCAGTGTGCCGAAAATGATTTCGCTGGGATTTGTGATGATATTTTTCTGGTCAAATTGACGGATTTTTTTCGCGATTTTTTCAAAAAATTTAGGACCTTCTCAGTTTACCTGAACGAAATGGATGTGCTGAACACGATTTTCGATTGTTTAATACTCGAAATGCGCCAGATATACACTATTTTCCAATTTTCAGCCATTCTCTCCAACTTATTGCAACTTCTACCGAATAATTTAGGCGAATTCGCGAAAAACCTTATTCGCTTTCCTTATATTTTTTATTAGGCATCTTTCGAGATTAAAGGTGATTCCCATATGTGCGACACTCAACTACGCGACGTCGTGCGACATCGCCTGTCAGATAATAATTGCATTGTTTTAAATGGGCACGTCGCACAGTGGTCGGAAATCCCAAAAAGCTGCACAAAAGGATTTTTTTTTTTCTAGAGACATTTAATGGTTGGAATAGTTGCAGTGCTACATCTAGTATGTATTATAACCATTAGCGGCTAGAATACCGCTAATGGTTATAATACATACTAGATACACCACATCTCTTCTTCTTAATTTATAATCGTGAACCCGGCACGCGTCTGGTCTGCCGCATTATTTGCTCGTTGCTCGTCGTAAGTAACACGTTGTTCAAACGGCTGTAGAATCGGGAAAACTTGACGTATTTGGATTCTGAAAAATAGATTCTTCTCTAGATAGTAACTACAATTTGAATGTGTTTCTCGAAATTATTATCAACGATGTATGAAATAGTAAATAATTAATGGAAATAGTGGTATTTTTCTTGATGACGTTTTGTTAAATATAGCAATAAGTCAAAACCCTGGTCGACCGGGGCTCTTAAACCAAATTCAAATTGTTGCTCAGACATGTATTCAGAACATATCCTTAAATTAACTGCGCGTGACTGCGCGTTCGGTTTCGGTTATAATTTTTATGCGATGATGTGTGCACTTTCTGCAGTTTTTCGTAATTTTTGCGTATGAAATATTGTTTATAGGAAATTGGTTATTGGTTAAATTAGGGCAACCAAAAATATGCAAATGTATATATTTTAGGGTGGTTTTTAGGTTTTATAGGGTGGGTAAGGGATGACGGCAATAATCACCAAGTAAGTCCGACCCAAATGTCAACCTCTCCTGCACGCGGTGCCCGCGGTACACGCAGTCGAAAGATGTGCACAGTTTAACCTCGACAGGAATTACCGCAAAAAACGAATTGCTATCCTGTCAGATAGCCAAATAGCCATCAAGGCCATTAGCTCATACACCATCAGATCCAAACTGGTATGGGACTGTGTGGGGAAGCTGAACAAGCTTGGCAGGGATAATAAAGTAACGCTATACTGGGTATCAGGACACACTGGTATAGACGGAAACGAAGAAGCCGATCACCTAGCAAACAAGGGATCCAGTAGCCCCTTTATAGGTCCGGAACCCTTTTGCGGTATGAGCGTGAACACCATCCGCAAAATTTTAGATGAAGAAATAAGAGGAAAATGGATGAAAACCTGGAAAGAACTTCCAGGGCTAAGGCAATCCAAAGTGATGCTGGGATCTTTCAACCAGAAGAGAACTAAAGCTTGCCTGAAACTAAGCAGGAACAAGCTCAGAATTCTGACAGGAGTCCTGACGGGACACTGCAGACTTAGGAAACATCTCAAGGCCCTAGGCCTAGAGGAGGATGATGGATGCAGATTCTGTGGCTTAGCAGAGGAAACCCCCATACATCTGTTCAAAGACTGCGGAGCATTACTCCGCAAGAGACAGCTGTACCTTGGGGCTCACTGCTTGAACACAGAGGAGCTGCAGGCCTTGAATCCCACCCAGATCCTGAGATTCCTAAAGGAGTCAGGATTAGAGGAGGCGCTCTAAATGGGTAAGTACACCAACACTTGGAGGAGGAGGGTGGGGTACAATAGATCTATAAAGGTCGCAGTACAAGTCGTCACCACCATATCTACAATCTACAATCTACAAGTGAAACTTTGTGTTGAGCCCACGTACATTTTGATAGTAAGCACTTAACTTAAATTCGGTCAGGCAAGAATGGCTCCTCCTAAAAAATGAGTAGGTGGATTGTCCATATGACTGTCATCTACCTTGGTAGCATCAGAGGTCTTAGACAAAAAGGCACCCGAATTAGTATGGACACGGAGGGATCTTAATCTAGGTTAGGTTAGGTTAGGTTTAAGTGGCAGCTAATGCTCACATAGGCCTCAGATGGGCCCGTTGTGTTACCACGGTACTTGCAGTACAACCCTCCTCAGGGGATTTTGTCAATTTTTTCGAGCCGTGGATGAACCTCATGAGAGTCTGCGCATCTAGTGATGCGAGGTCAGAGAGATCATCCAAGAAAGGTCGGCCTAAGAAGAGCAATCGTGTTGCGGTCAGAGAGCGGCATAGGCATAGGTAATGCTGAACACTCCCCTCTTCCTCCTCGTCCAGGCAGCCTCTGCAGTAGTCCCGCTTCGCTATGCCCAGTCTCTCAGCGTGCTTGCCAATGGGACAGTGTCCCGTGATGACTCCCACTGCCAGTCTGATATCGTTTCTTTTTAGAGAGACGATGTTGGTGCTTCTTTTCCTGTTTCGGTGAGGCCATATTTGCCTGGTTACCTCGCAGGTTTCTTCATCCCTCCACCTTCGCTCCGCTAGGTTCGAGGTTATTTCGGCTATGGTCTCCTTGCACGAGGCAAATGGAATACCAATATCCTGTAATATTTCGGTTGAATGCAGGCTTGTGCCGTTCTTTGCAAGCTCATCCGCTTTTGCGTTACCTGGTATCCCGTTGTGGCTTGGTACCCACGTGAGTCTCACGTTTGTGTGTGCTGCGAGCTCATTCAGCTTTCTCCGACAGCCAGAGACCACTGCTGAGTTGGTGCACACGCTAGTAACTGCCCGGAGAGCAGCTTGGCTATCGGTGTAAATGTGGATCTGTTCACCAGGGTCCCCATTTACCATTAGCCACTCTGCTGCCCCTTTTATGGCGGTTACCTCCGCCTGTAGAACGCTACAGTAGTCTGGCAGGCGCAAGCTAATTCTGAGGTATATGCACGGTATATCTCAATCTAGGTATATGCACGAATTCTCTGATAGCAACATTGCATGGCCACTTCACAGGATCCAGGAAATTGGCAACATCAGGCTCCTTCAAACCAATCTTGAACGTGGAATATCTACTGCCAGAAAGTAGGCATTTACAAACGCAGTCTTGAATGTTTAAGGTGTTTTTGATAAATGACAGTAATAGCGCCTCATTCGTCTCTGGAGAGCAGTTGCTAAGATGAAACCAGGTGCGTATGGTGGGTGCTGCCGCACTAAGAAGAGTAGAGGGGCCGGAACCTAATAGTATATGTTTAGGTCTAGGTGTAGCACTAGATAAGCTTGAACGACTACCTCGGGTTTTAACATTAGGAGGGCAATCAATTATCTGAATCAATCGGTTCTTCGACTCGAGATTTAGATTTTGGATTGCACTTGGAATCTCTCGGCCCTGACGGTATTTTATCAGAGTTAGTGGGTCTTTTTTCGTGTATTATATTAGCCTCTTCAGGTGTTTTATCACCCTCATATTCCCGACTTTCCCGGATTAATTACTGTTCTATTGGATGTAGAATTACATACCTTTACCATTTTTAAACCTTTACCATTTTTATTACCATACCTTTTAAATTATTAAATTCGTCACATAACAGATTAACGGTATTTTTCAGTGGCCCAATCTCTTTCCTTATAACATCACTCAACAATTTCGCAAAAAGAGGCTTAGAAAAAATTTTAATTAAATTATCTTCGTTTTTATCAATGTTTGCATTAGAATGCAGTTCTCTTCGCACGTTGATTAATTATGAAAATAAATTTGTTGTATTTGTTTAGATTGGAGTTGCTTGAATCTCGATAAAATCACCAAATCAACTGTCGAGTTTCTAGTCGTTTTCCCTTCGAAGCTCTATTTAAAAGACTCTTTGTGGAAAGCTTAAAAAACACCACACTGACAGCTGTCGATCTAGATAATAATCTAGATAAACTCATCTAGTCATCAATTGAATAGTATATATTTCAGTGGACAAGACATTTTGATGACGAATTGGTTGCAGATTCTACATTTCTGTAAGTTATAATTTACAGCGCAGTCTAATACCTAACATTTACTATTAGTTCGTTTATACAGACTAAGCTAAACAATTTGCTTTGCCTAATCCTATCTGTTTAATCCCATCTATTTTATCAGTCCTCACTATTTAGTCTTCTCTATTTAATTTATTACGCTATTGTATAGTCTAGTCTAGTCTGTCTATATTCTTTATCATTTTATAAGATTCTTAATTCCTTTGGTCTAGCGTAGTCAGTTTATGCCGAATTCTAGAAGTCTCTGCGGTGAGCCTCTGCGTCGTGTAGTTTCGCTCTAAAGTTACAAATAAATAAGTTTTATACCTCTCATTTATTTAAATAGTTTTGTTTTAAATTTCCAATAAAAAGCACCCTTCTATAAGACAGCTAAACAGATTACGCGCTTGCAAGTCTTCTATAATGTTATTAAATATATTTTACGCGTCAGCCATTCGAAACAGCTCCTCTTTCCACAAGCACGTGTCTCATACAGAACATGTTCTTCATAAGTAATAACAAATAATTTAAAATAAAAAAAGTATTAATTTACATATTTTTCTGTAGTTTTTATTTGTGTGTTGGTTTACGCTGGGGTGGAAGCGAAGGTGGTGAGGGTGGACGACATCTGCGGGAGGTACGATGGCCGGCGGATGTACCTGGAGCTGGGCGAGAGCGGAGTCCTGCAGGCCAAGAATCAAACGGCCGACGAGAACGTCGTTAAAAGTTTCGATAAAATCTCGCAGTGCAGTCTCGAGTTGATCACCTGTCCCTCCTGTTCCATCCAAATCAAATTCACGTAAATATAATTTTGTGCAAAAATTTGCTTTGCAAAGTTAAATTTGATTTGGTTCAAATTTGGTCGATGTTTGATCAACGTTAGATTATGCAAAGTTAGGTTTATGTTAGGAAAAATTTGATTTGGACCAAATTTGGTTAATTTTTGATTAGGTTTAAATTTTGCAAAGCCAAATCTGATTTGGTCCAAATTTGGTCAATGTTTAATCGATGTTGTTGGATTATGCAAGGTTAGGTTTATGTTAGGAAAAATGTGCTTTGGACCAGATTTGGTTAATTTTTGAATAGGTTTAGGCTTTGCAAAGTCAAATCTGATTTGGTCAATGTTGGTTTATTATGTAGATTATGTTAGGTTAGGTTTAGATTAGGAAAATTCTGATTTGAACCAAATTTGGTTAATTTTTGATTAGGTTTAGCCTTTGCAAAGTAAAGTCTGATTTAGTCCAAAATTTGGTCAATGCTTCATCAATGTTGTTGGATTATGCAAGCTTAGGTTTATTTTAGGAAAAATCTGATTTGGACCAAATTTGGTTAATTTTTGATTAGGTTTAGGCTTTGCAAAGTCAAGTCTGATTTGGTCCAAATTTGGTCAATGTTTGATCAATGTTGTTGGGTTATGCAGGGTTAGGTTTATGTTAGGAAAAATCTGATTTGGACCAAATTTGGTTAATTTTTGATTAGGTTAAGTGTTTGCAAAATCAAGTCTGATTTGAACCAAATTTGGTCAATGTTTGATCAATGTTGTTGGATTATGCAAGTTTAGGTTTGTGTTAGGAAAAATCTGATTCGCACCAAATTTGGTTAATTTTTAATTAGGTTTAGGCTTTGCAAAGTCAAGTTTGATTTGGTCCAAATTTGATCAATGTTGTTATATTATGCCAGGTTAGGTTTATGTAAGGAAAAATCCTATTTGGACCAAATTTGGTTAATTTTTTATTAGGTTTTGGCTTTGCAAAGTCAAGTCTGATTTTGACCAAATTTGCTCAATGTTTGATCAAAGTTGTTGGATTATGCAAGGCTACGTTTATGCTAGGAAAAATCTTATTTCGACCAAATTTGGTTAATTTTTGATTATGTTTAGGCTTTGCAAAGTCAAGTCTGATTTGGTCCAAATTTAGTCAATGTTTAATAAATGTTGTTGCATTATGCAGATTATGTTAGGTTAGGTAAAATCTGATTTGGACCAAATTTGGTTAATTTTTGATTAGGTTTAGGGTTTGCAAAGCCAAGTCTGGTTTGGTTCAAATTTGGTCAATGTTGTTGGATCATGCAGATTATGTTATGTTAGGCTTATATTAGGAAAAATCTGATTTGGACCAAATTTGGTTCATTTTTGATTAGGTTTAGGCCTTGCAAAGCCAGATCTGATTTGGTTTAAATTTGGTCAATGTTTGATCAATGTTGGTGGATTATGCAGATTATGTTAGGTTAGGCTTATATTAGGAGAAATCATTTGGATCAAATTTGGTTAATTTATTGTTTAGGCTTTGTATAGTCAAGTCTGATTTAGTCCAAATTTGGTCAATGTTTGATCAATGTTGGTGGATTATGCAGATTATGTTAGGTTAGGTCTAGGTTAGAAAAAATCTGATTTGGACCAAATTTAGTTAATTTTTGATTAGGTTAAGGCTTTGCAAAGACAAGTCTGATTTGGTACAAATTTGGTCAATGTTTGATCAATGTTGTTGGATTATGCAAGGTTGGGTTTATGTTAGGAAAAATCTGATTTGGTCCAAATTTGGTTAATTTTTTACTATGTTTAGGCTTTGCAGAGTCAAGTCTGATTTGGTCCAAATTTGGTCAATGTTTGATCAATGTTGTTGGATTATGCAATGTTAGGTTTGTTAGGAAAAATCTGATTTGGACCAGATTGGGTTAATTTTTGATTATGTTTAGGTTTTGCAATGTCAAATCTGATTTGGTCCATGTTGGTCCATGTCAATGTTGGTTTATTATGCAGATTATGTTAGGTTAGCTTTTGATTAGGAAAAATTTGATTTGAACCAAATTTGGTTAATTTTTGATTACGTTTAGGCTTTTTAAAGTTAAGTTTGATTTGGTCAAAATTTGGTCAATGTTGTTGGATTATACAAGGTTAGGTTTATGTTAGGAAAAATCTACTTTGGACCAAATTTGGTTAATTTTTGATTAGGTTTAGGCTTTGTAAAGCCAAATCTGATCTGGTACAAATTTGGTCAATGTTTGATCTATGTTTTTGGATTATGCAAGGTTAGGTTTCTTTAGGAAAAATCTGATTTGAACCAAATTTGGTTAATTTTTGATTAGGTTTAGGCTTTGCAAAGCCAAATCTGATTTGGTCGAAATTTGGTCAAAATTTGGTCAATTCCCATGGGGGAAAGCTTACAAGATTGCGGCAAAAAATATGGTGAGGAGCCAGCCTAAGATGGATGAGGCCTAGGTAGAGTCCATCGTCGAACATCTCTTCCCCGGAATCGGGCCAATGAAGACAAACATACGGGAGAACTTCGACTCGCGCGACATCCTCCGGTCACACGGAGTGAGGTGCTAGACGCATGTCTACGTTTTGCCACGAGGATGCTTCCGGTCTGGACGGCATCCCAAACCTGGCTTTGAGAGCGGCCGTCAAAGCTGCCCCGACGATCTTCACCAGGGCGTACGACAGGTGCCTACGCGAAGGTGTCTTCCCGGACGAATGGAAAAGGCAACGCCTTGTCCTGATCCTAAAACCCGGGAACCCCGCCGGAGAACCATCCTAGCATCGCCCACTGGGTATGCTTGACACGGCGGACAAGATCTTGGAGATGATCGTCCAGGAGCGCCTTCGCGGCTGCGTGGATCTAACCTGGTCACCAGCCACATTTGCGGACCACTTAGGAGGAGGAGACTTTGTCTCATGGTTGCACTGGATGTTAGAAATGCTTTAAACTCCGCAAGATGGGACAAGATCTGTGAGGTCCTCTGCCGGGACTTCAACATCCCCGGGTATTTGAGAAACAACATCCTGAACTACCTGAGTGACAGAGTACTATTCGCGGAGACGACGACTGGAGTCAGGGAGTTCAGCATCACCGCAGGCGTTCCTCAGGGGTTGGTTCTTGTCCCGGACTTATGGAACGTCCTGTACAACGGACTACTGAAGTTGCCCTTGCCAGGGGACTGTCGGCTGGTAGCGTACGCAGACGACGTGGCGGTCCTTATACCCAGCACTGACTGTGACGCCATCGCTGCACTGTTCGGGGAAGCCATGGAGATTATCTGGGAATGGATGGAATCAGTCGGCCTCTCCCTAGCCGTACAGAAGACTGAGGCAGTGCTGGCAGAAAGGTTAGGACCTCAATGGTACTAACCTATCGAGGATGCACCATCAGGAGCAAACCTGCCATAAAGTACCTGGGAGTGATGCTGGATCAGAGGCTCAACTTTAAGGAGCACCTCAGATACGCAGGAAACAAAGCCGCTACAACTTCCGCAGCTATCTCCAGGATACTGCCCAACATTGGAGGTCCGCGCGGTGCCAGGAGAAGGGTGCTCGCCTGCGTTAGCACCTCGATATTGCTGTATGCGGCGCCGACCTGGGCAGAAATGACGGAGGTTCCCGCATACCTAAGACTGATAGCCCCCGCACACAGGACGAGTGCACTGAGAATCGCATGCGCTTACCGGACTGTATTTGCAGATGCAGCACTGGTCATAGGGGCAGCAGTAACACCCGACTGCCCCCAGTGCCCAGGAATCTCGGAGACAGCAGAACACGTCCTGCTGGAATGCCCCAGATTCCAGCAGGAGAGACAGAGATGGGAGTGTATTTCTGGTGCACGCATAACTGCCGCTGGATACGGTGCGTCATTGATGCACTCGGAGGAACAATGGAATGCGAGCTAGCCGTAAACATCCTGAAGATTCTACGCCTACAGGAGGAGACGGATAGGCACAGGAGAGCAGGGCCCAGAGGAAGACATGAGTTATAACAACTAACTCGACAAAGTGAACGTCGGCAGGGCCTAAGCTTCCCCCCCTCGCGAAGTAATGACTAGCGTCGGTTCCACGGGAGATCCATGGGAAATCCAACAAAGGGGTTTTTTTAGTGCGGTCGAGCGAACCCTAACACTGGGCAAGCACCAATCCCACACTGAAAGCCCTAGGAGAAATTTGAATATTTCCCGCTGAAGGTTTTTTTTTGAAGCCGAAAAAAAGTTTTAGGTTAGGAAAAATCTGATTTGGACCAAATTTGTTTAATTTTTGATTAGGCTTAAGCTTTGCAAATCCAAATCTGATTTGGTCCAAATTTGGTCAATGTTGGTTTATTATGCAGATTATGTTAGGTTAGGTTTAGGTTAGGAAAAATCTGCTAGCAAATTAGCAAAGTCAAGTCTTATTTGGTCCAAATTTGCTCAATGTTTCATCAACGTTGTTGGGTGATGCAGATTATGTTAGACCGAAATATTGTTTAAACTTGACAAGCCTAGATAAGATATCGCGTCCATACGATACCAAAAAGGATTGTGCAAGTCTTGATAACGTTCAGATGCGATTTATATGAATCTTTTATTCTATAGATTTTTGAATATCTCTCGTAATTGCGGGAAGAATTCGGTGATGGAGAGCTGCGGCTGCGACTACGTCTGGATCTACGAGCCGTCGTTCGAAGAAGTGTCCGGCGAGCAGTTCTGCGGCCACTTCGTCGCCTCCAACTCTTCCAGTCTGCTCTACAAGAGCCAAACGAGATCCACGACCATCACCTTCCTCTTCAGCAACTACCACCAGAACGCCTTCGCGCTCGAATACACCTCCGACAGTAACAACCGAATATCCTTTTACCTGCTCAGATTTACTAACTAATAGACCTTTTCTAATAGTTAATTTTCTTTATACTTAAATTTAAATTTTCGTTAATTTGGTCAATGTTGTTGGATTATGCAGATTATGTTATGTGAGGTTTATGTTAGGAAAATCTGATTTGGTCCAAATTTGTTTTTTTTTTTTAAAAGTGCCCGAAATTTTTTGACGTATAACCAGTGAAAGTAACAAAATGTGCCCGAAACTTTCATATTCCCGTCTTTTAAAGATCGCGGACGCGCATGCGCCTAACTAACCGTAAAAAGGTCTATTGTTTGCAAACGACTCTTTTTTTAGGAAATCGTTTTTATATCGACGGTTATCCAAATTACTCCAACATGAATAACGGGAGTCAGTTCATCTCCTCGCCGTTCTTTCCGTACTTCTACCCAAGGGATTTAAACACGGAATACGTCATAGCGTGCAAGACTAAGGAAAACTGTCGAGTTCGATTGGTGTTTACCGACTTTCAACTCTCTGCTAACTCTCTAATTGAGGTAGGTTAGTTCCAAGGCCTCAAACTTAGAAATATAATTATTGCCTGTCCGTGGGTGTAAATCCTGTAAGGCTATTAGCAGATGCTATTTATAGTTTCGTTGTAGTTCTTCGATTGGAATGGTCAGCGGATGCACGTGACGACCGGAACGATATTTAGACCTCCGCTGTTAATTAGTTCTGGGCCGACGATGGTCGTGAGGTTTTACGCAAACGGAGGAACTAATTTGGGTTTTAAGGCCAATTACATGTTCTTATTGGGCGAAAGAGACAATTCCACTTTAAAACCAGACACTGGTAAATATTTGGGAAAACTGCTTTTCATTCATCCATTTCCAAATGTTTGTTTAGATTGTAAAACCGTAAACATTCTTGAAATAAATTCGACTGAATTTGAGAAAATTGTCCAAATTTATCTTTCATTTCCTAATGTTTGTTTAGATTGCGGGGGATACGTAAATGCTCTTGGCGGCGGAATCACCATGATGGACATGATACAAGCTACCACGAAGTCCTACGACTGTTTCTGGATCATCCACCCGCCCGAGTCCTATCTCCATCTGAAAACTCAACTCTATCTCAAAGTCATAAACTTCTCGGACTTCGGTGAGCTCTGACCTCCCAACAAATCTCGACTCTAATCTTGTTTGTCTTTCTTTTAGCCGGAAGCACAGAGCTGGTGGTTAGACAGGGCTTGACTTCCAACGAACCGGCCGTCGAAGTGCTGCGACATCCCGTCTCTCAATACGTCATGTCCAAACAGAAAGAGCACGTCGTTCCGATATCTCAAGGGTTTTATGTTAGTCTTAAGGGCTTATTTAGACCGGAATCTAGACTAGCCATAGTCTATTCCGCTTTCAACTATAAAGGTAATGTTAGCTGGTCGGAATAAACAGACAAGGTTAGGTTGGGTTTAGGCTGGGTCAAGTTAACAATACTAGACAGACAAGATTAGACGGACGAGACTAGACCAGTGGTGAACCTATGGCACGCGTGTCGCAGCTGACACGGCGGAAAATTGTATTGGCACGTGGACTATTTGACTCGCGTGCCTCGTTTTTAAAGAAATTTTTTTAAAAGTTTTTTCAATCTGCTTTTGTGCAACATCTAACGTATAAATTATAATACGTGTCATATTCAGGCTAATACTGATTCCCACAATCAAAAACGTTTATTCATTGTGAAAGTTACCTGGCACGTCAACATTTCTAAATGGGAACATAAAAAAAAATGGCACGCGGCTGGAAAAAGGTTCGGCACCCCTGGTCTATTACTTTAAAAATCATTGGATATGTCTAGATCAGTGGTGGCGAAGCTATGGCACGCGTGTACAGCTGATACGTAGGAAAATTGTATTGGCACGCGAACCATTTTCCTAGCGTGCCTCGTTCTAAATGAAATTTTTGAGATGACGAGACTAGATGGACGGGACTAGACGGACGAGACTAGACCAGTGGTGGCGAACCTACGGCACGCGTGTCACAACTGACACGTAGGAAAATCGTATTGGCACGCGGACTATTTGACTCGCGTGCCTCGTTCTTAAAGAAATTTTTTTTAAAGTTTTCTCAATCTACTTTTGTGCAACATCTTAGGTGTAAAATATAATACGTGTTATATTCAGGCTAATACGGTAACTGATTCTCTCATCAGAAACGTTTATTCATGGTGAAACTTACCTGGCACGCCAGCATTTCAAAATGGGAACATTTGAAAAAATATGGCACGCGGCTAGAAAAAGGTTCGCCACCTCTGGACTAGACGAACGAGACTAGATGGACGAGATTAGACGGACAAAACTAGACGGACGAGACTAGACGGACGAGACTATTTTTTCCACTTTGACTTTTAGTTTGCGCCACCCTGGTATCGCATATTTCGCATTCATTCAGGGTGGACAGCCCGGGCAGTTAGTGAAAACCGCCCTAGTTGTTGTCTCCCCGACCAGGATTCGAACCCGGGTCCCCCGCATTAAAAGTCGGGTATGTTGTCAACTACACCACCGGGGAGGACCGACGGATGAGACTAGACGGACGACACTAGACGGACGAGACTAGAAGGACGAAACTAGACCAGGGGTCGGCAAACTCTATAAACTTTTTTACCATTTTTTTATTTAACCCTTTCACCGCCATTCCGGGAGGTGTGACCCGGGGCCAGGAATTTATACAGCGCCGCCCCGGGCGACGTAGCCCGGGGTTTCTTTTCTACAATCGCCATCTAGTGATAAAACGTTGAAACTATTTTTCAGTTTAAGAAATTTCAAAAAATTTGTCGAAAAATTTCCGACTTTTGCGTTTTTGAGATTTTTTGAAAAAATCAAGCGGCGAAACTCGCACTCCGGATATAAAAAAGATCAGGCTACACGGTGAAGTTGTCAGTTTTCTGAATGAACCACGTCTGACCATGTCTGACCACGTCTTGGTAGTTTGCGGGCGTGTTGAAAAAAAAGCAAGAAATCTCCACGTCTTTGTTCGTCCATAACTCGGCGCCACGACGACCGGAAGAGGCGATGGTTACACTGCCGCCAAGCCAAAGGTTCAATCTAAAGAACAGCGCCGAAAAATCGCGAGTCGGCCGCGGCACGTTGAACACAGACGGTGGCAAACTTTAAGGTGCACTTTTACAATGCACACAGCACATTTAGGAATATATTTCCGGATCGGGGGGCCCTACTGAAGTGTGGATCGGTTTTTTAGATTCTCGCATCTATCCTGCGCGATTCGTACGTAAATTCTCGCCGTTCACCGTCGTACTCCCAAATTGCCGGCCAAAGAGGCGGTTGCGGATTTTTTTTCGGCATTTCTGACGTACTGGGCGAAGCGAGCGACACAAGAAGCCGAGAGTGTTACCAAAATACGCGTAGCGGTGGGCGGCATCGCCCCATGCCTCAAAAGTCGGACGATGTGACGGGGGCAAATGTAAAAAAAGCATGCAAAAAAGGGTGTTGTTTTCCAACGTCGGCAGCTTGACGGGGACGCGTCGAATTGCGAACCCTTAAATACAAAAGTGGCGCGGGAATACGTTCCCATTCGAACGTGCGCAGTTTTGAGTTGCTGCGTCCAGAAACGGCGAAACTACAGCTGTTAGACTGATCGCACCTTCGGGCGAACGGGAGATACGTTTCGAACTGGCCGATATGTTTCGAACTGTGGCGGGAGACTCCGTGGTCGCAGCGACGCGGCGCCGGTACCAAAATGCGCGTCTCGGCGGGGCCCACGTGCCGCTCAACTTGGAATGTCAAAAACGCGACATCCTGAAATGCCTAAGACCATTCTACAATCCACTGAAAAATGCAGAACATTCACCGGGGGGCAAACAAAAATATGGACGTTTTACTTTCGTCATTAGTATATCTTGCTATAGGGCGAGTTTGGGCGGGCGTCGCGACGGTTGCAAATGACGCAGCGTGATGCTGCTTACACTAAAAGACAAAACGTTCAATTCTCTGCGTGAATCACGCAAAACCGTTACCGCAGACCTAAAGTTGGTGATTCTGCGTGAGTTTTCCTGGACGTCAAAAAAATCTTGTTTTATGGTGTCGCGACGCCATCTTCAACGGAATCGGGATTAAACTCCCAAACAAACTAATAAGTTCTATACCCGATCGAACGGCGCCGGTCCCGTTCCGATCCGTCAATTGATTCGGAGGTTCTAGATACCACCGCAAAACACCTCTGGTTTTTTTTTCACTTTTTGTCTTTAAACTGCCGCAGATTCGCAAAAAGTAGTTGCAGTTTAAAAATTCTTTTCGGAATAGTTGCGGGCAAGTGTTTGGAGGAGAATCGAAGAGCCGAACCCAATCAGTGAGCTGTGGTGCTTTAAATAAGTGTAGGGCGTCCGTGGAAGTGATTGCAAAATCGGCAAAACAAAAATTGCATTTTCTTGCACCAGGTGAACGGGACGTCGTAGGACGGCGGGCGACGGCTCTAAAAAGGCGGGGCGGCGGCAGCCAAAGCATCCGGGAAGAATTTTTAAGATCCGACAAAAAATGCGCCTCGAAGGTAAAAAATTCGTAATTTTAGGTTTCGGTCTGGTGCGTCCGAACCTGAGGGAGTTAAGTCGCGAAAATGGCACCGCTCAACGGGGCTCTCGGTTGTATACCATAAAAATGTACAATCCTATTTGCGACGCTGCCGCCTCTTCTGCCGGGCCGTTTCCGCAAAAACCTCAATTTTCGGGAGGGGGGGAGAGGGTTGACTCTCTGGACGGGCGCGGCAGGACGGAGGAGAAAACCTGGAGATGCACAACGTGCGCACGGACATTCGCAGTTAAAGCATCGAAGACGCGCGGTTAAACCACCGAAGATCTGCCGCCTCCGGCGGCATAAATAAGCCGTATTTGAGCTTTTCAAAAACCCATGTGGTGCTGACCCCCAGGCCAAATTCCGGTAACACCGCACGTCAGTCGTTTCAGAGTTGATCGAAATTTGCGATTCACAGGGACCCCAAAAGTTTGCTTTACAAAAATTACCACTTTTACGGAGGTTACGGCGAAGATGGCCAGGAAAAATGAAATTCAAGGAGGATTGAGGATGAGGATTGCAAGGATTCCGATAGAAAATATCGAGAAAAACCACTCGACTGTTGGCGACGTTATTCACATTTTTCTGCGAATACGGGTCCTCCAATTAAAACGCCGCCTCTGGCGGCCTCCGTGCCCTGAAAAAGTCGGTGCATCAGATTCTTGAAGCCAAAGAATAGACGAACGAACCAACGAACGGCGATTTTCGATGAGACTTCCGGATCGCGTAGATTAGGCGACCAAAAATGACGAATTTTGTCGAAGTGAGTTTTTCGCACGTCCCAAAAATTTTATTTTAAAAGTTTTTTACCCAAAAGTTTTATTTTAAAACTGTTATTTTGAGACGGCATATAAGTGAAATAATTTTTAGAAAATGCTTTTCTAAAATTTTTTGCAAAGTTTTTGCAAATCAGTTGTGTTAGATTTCGAGTCGTTAAACAATTTATAAATATTTAAAAAAAAATCCAAAATCATGTTTTTTGCCCCCTTATTTGTTTAGTGACTTTTGATCAATAGGTGACTAATCTATGTAAAAGGAGTTGCATAACTACCGGCATTTTTTTATATATTGGTGCTGCGTGTTATTCCTTATAATTGACATGGCAGTGAAAGGGTTAAAATTATTTCAAACTGGATCAAGAGCCACGTATATTTTTTTCCATAAAGTCATATTTTTATATTTTCTTCATAAACGTCGATGATAGACCTTCTCATAGTTGAAATTTGTTTGTGCACATGTGTCAATTTCCGCCATGTTTTGCCCGAACTTTTTGACGTATAACGTTATTATTTGCCCGAAACTTTCATATTCCCGCCTTTCAAACTTGGCGGATGCGCATGCGCTTAACTAACCGTAAAAAGGTCTATTAGATGCCTTTGCAATAATATTATTGGTCCAACTTTGTCCATATGTTCTGGAAATGTTTATATGCAAAGTGCTTCCTGGTGAATTGTGCAATGGAAAGGTAACACGTCATGATCAATTGTTTCTTTTAAAATTGTGACAATAGTATATTACGCAACTAGGGCAGTAAGTTGTCAATTGCTCACGAGAGCGAAATTGGGCGCACGAACGAATTCGCTCGAGAGTTTATTTTCGCTTCGTTTTATTTGCTTTTTCAATTGTCTCCGGTGGTGAGGATTCGTCTAAGAACTCTCATCAGTCTCCGGTATCACCATTTACACTCATTTTTATATGTTTTCTTTATTTTCTATTTTTATTTGGTAATGAAAAAAAATCTTTCAAGTCACTTTCACGTCACTTTTTTAATATTAAGGTTTTGATTGTGTTTATTTTATTTATTCATTTTTTTTAACCCTTTCACTGCCATGACAATTTTAAGGAACCCCTTTCACATTCATCACCTATTGATCAAAAGCGGAAAATAGCGCTTCTCTATAATCCTTTGCTCCTCCACAACTCGGCGCCGCGGCGCCCGGCGGCGGCGCCGGTTACACTGCCGCATAGCCATAGGTTCAATCTAAAGAACTTCGTCGAAAAATGCTTAGGTACGTTGAATGCAGACGGCGCCAAACTTGAAGGTGCACTTTTACAGTACACCCTGCACATTTATGGAAATATTTCCAGATCGGGACGGTTTGGATCTGAGGCGCGGGCGTCTGTTCTGAATGGAACGCAACGCGTGCAATTTTTTTTCATTTTTTTTCTCTTGCACCAGGTGACTGGGACGTCGCAGGACGGCGAGCGAGGGCTCTAAAAACGTGGTACGGCGGCAGTCAAACGATCCGGAAGAATTGTTGAGATACGACAAAAATGCGCCTCAAAGGTTCAAAATGCGTGAATTTAGGTTTCGGTCTGGTGCGTTCGAACCTAGGGGAGTTGAGTCGCGGCACCGCTCGACGTAGCTCTCGGTTCTACAAGAGAAAAATGTGCAATCCCGTTTTGCGCTGTTGCCTCCGCTTCCTTCGGCCCGTTTGCAAAAACCTCGATTTTCGGTGGGGTTTAACCCTCTGGAGGGGCGCGACAGGACGGAGGACGAAAGCAGTTAAAGCACCGAAAACGCGCGGTTAAAACACCGAAGATTTGTCGCATAAAAAAGCCTAATGTGACCTTTGATGACTTTTTCTGCAATTCCGGTTCGCCCGACTAAAACGCCGCCTGCGGCGGTGTCCGCCGCCCGGTGGCAGCCGTGCATCAGATTCTTGTAGCCAAAGAACAGACGAACGACCCCACGTACGGCGATTTTCGATAAGACTTCTGGATCGCGTCATTTAGGCGTCCAAAAATGACATTGCAAAGCAAAAGTAAGCAAAAGTAAGTTTTTCGCGTTTTCCAAACATTTTAAGTAAAAATGACGAAAAGTGAGATGATAGTCGGATTTGTGGCGACGAAGGGGTTAATGTAACTTAGCGACTTTTATTGAATATTTGCGCGCGTTACCCAAGTTAGGTGGTAATAAAGAAAAAAAAAGTCATTTGTCACTTAAAAACGGGCGCCAAGATAGTACTTATCCTGCATGAGTAATAAAAATGACGGACGAGACTAGACGGTCAAGACTAGACGAGACTAGACGGTCGAGACTAGACGGTGGAGACTAGACGGTCGAGACAAGACGGTCGAGACTAGACGGACGAGACTAGACGGACGGGACTAGACGGACGAGACTAGACGGACGAGATTAGACGGACGAGACTAGACGCACGAGTCGACGGACGAGACTAGACGGACGAGACTAGACGGACGAGACTAGAGGGACGAGACTAGACGAACGAGATTAGACGGACAAGACTAGACCGACGAAACTAGACGGACGAGACAAGGCGGACGAGACTAGACGGACGAGACAGGACGGACGAGACTAGACGAACGAGATTAGACGGACGAGACTAGAGGGACGAGACTAGACGAACGAGATTAGACGGACGAGACTAGACCGACGAAACTAGACGGACGAGACAAGACGGACGAGACTAGACGGACGAGACAGGACGGACGAGACTGGACAAACGACACTAGACGGACGAGACTAGACGAGCGAGACTGGACGGACAAGATTGGACGGACGAGACTGGACAGACGAGACTAGACGGACGAGACTAGACGGACGAGACTAGAGGGACGAGACTAGACGGACGAGACTAGACGGACGAGACAGGACGGACGAGACTGGACAAACGACACTAGACGGACGAGACTAGCCGAGCGAGACTGGACGGGCGAGATTAGACGGACGAGACTGGACAGACGAGACTAGACGGACGAGACTAGACGGACGAGACTAGAGGGACGAGACTAGACGGACGAGACTAGACGGACGAGACAGGACGGACGAGACTGGACAAACGACACTAGACGGACGAGACTAGACGAGCGAGACTGGACGGACAAGATTGGACGGACGAGACTGGACAGACGAGACTAGACCGACAAGACTAGAGGGACGAGACTAGACGAACGAGATTAGACGGACGAGACTAGACCGACGAAACTAGACGGACGAGACAAGACGGACGAGACTAGACGGACGAGACTAGACGGACAAGACTAGACAGACAAGACTAGACAGACAAGACTAGACAGACAAGACTAGACAGACAAGACTAGACAGACAAGACTAGACAGACAAGACTAGACAGACAAGACTAGACAGACAAGGCTAGACAGACAAGACTAGACAGACAAGACTAGACAGACAAGACTAGACAGACAAGACTAGACAGACAAGACTAGACAGACAAGACTAGACAGACAAGACTAGACAGACAAGACTAGACAGACAAGACTAGACAGACAAGACTAGACAGACAAGACTAGACAGACAAGACTAGACAGACAAGACTAGACAGACAAGACTAGACAGACAAGACTAGACAGACAAGACTAGACAGACAAGACTAGACAGACAAGACTAGACAGACAAGACTAGACAGACAAGACTAGACAGACAAGACTAGACAGACAAGACTAGACAGACAAAACTAGACAAGACTAGACAGACAAGACTAGACAGACAAGACTAGACAGACAAGACTAGACAGACAAGACTAGACAGACAAGACTAGACAGACAAGACTAGACAGACAAGACTAGACAGACAAGACTAGACAGACAAGACTAGACAGACAAGACTAGACAGACAAGACTAGACAGACAAGACTAGACAGACAAGACTAGACAGACAAGACTAGACAGACAAGACTAGACAGACAAGACTAGACAGACAAGACTAGACAGGCAAGACTAGACAGACAAGACTAAACAGACAAGACTAGACAGACAAGACTAGACAGACAAGACTAGACAGACAAGACTAGACAGACAAGACTAGACAGACAAGTCTAGACAGACAACACCAGACAGACAAGACTAGACAGACAAGACTAGACAGATAAAACTAGACATTTATTTTATAAACTAAATCTAGCTTTTTCTTATAGATTGTTATTCCGGCTTGGATTTCCTTTGTCGAAACCTTCGTTGTATTCCAATGTACTTGAGCTGTGACGGTTACGACCACTGCGGCGATAACAGCGACGAGACTAATTGCCTGCAAGGTCTTGACTACCTCCAGTTTTGCTCCAAGCCCTTGTAACTCATTTACATTTTAGACCCGAAGGAGAGGCTGCGTTGGGCCCACACCCCGAATTTCTTCTTTCCGAAGATCGACAGGTACTCGTACTTCAAGACCGCGACCATCCTCTTCATCATCTGCAGTGCAGGCCTCATCAGTCTCATCTTCGCGTTAGTCCTGCTGCTCTACAGAATTAACAGCAGGAACCGAAACCAGCGGCAGCTGCAAACCCACCTCCAAACCATCAACGACATGTTGGGTTAGTTAACATTCTAGTATCACTTTTAAATAATTTATTAATTGGGTTAGTTTGCACGTTGATTCTAGACGAAGGGACTTCGGGGTTGAGCGAGGAGGAGATTATAGTCCCCGACGAGCCTCCGTGCTACGAGGCTCCGCCCAACTACGAGGACAGCTTGAAGATCGAGCACAAGAGGAAGAGGAGACGTTCTCCGAGGAAAAACACGATTAACGACAAGTAAACTAAATCCAAACTAACTGATTTCTAACTTTCAATCTAGACGTTCTTGTTCACGCTGCGATACCTTGACCGTGCACGTGGACGAGGAAGTACTTATAGCGAGGAGCAGCCAGACTACTCCATTGCCTCTCCCCATACCGCAGTCTCCACCGCCGTCTTACACTTTTCTCCCCAGAATCGAGATCACCGACGTCAATGCGACGCTAAGCTTTGAATTACCGACGGAGGAAGTAGATCGTGCAGAAGAAGCAGTCATTGATATTCCTGTTGGAAGTATTAATATGGAGGAAGAAGATCGTAGAGAACACCCGGTCATTGATATTCCAATTGGTAGTATTAAGACGCAAGATCAAGGTTTGATTAGTTTGATCGATTTAAACTTTCCCAGCATTGACACAGGTGAATATTCCAAGATGAATAATATTGCTCTAATTTAATCTCTTTATTGCTCTAATAATATTGCTATAATTGCTCTTATACTTTCAGGAAGAAACAAATATTTGTCTTTGCAAGATATCCAGCAGAGTTTTTCGTCGAGTAAAAAGTTTCGTTCCGTCGATTTGCTTGCGTGTTCGAGTTCTTACTGCGGTGGGGCTTTGAGCGAGGTGAGGGCGAAACGGTGCAGACATTTCCTAGGCACACTGCCTTTGAGGAAGGCGCTTTGTCTGTCGGACAGTCAGCTTTTGGTGAGCGATTTCGGCGCAGCGAAGCAGAAAAACACGTTGATTAGAAGCGTGTCCATCGAGAATCTGTTCAAAATTTAGTTTAGGTTAGGGAGATTGTTTTGCTAAGAGGATGAAGGATTTGTTTTTAAGGCAAAATTGTTTAAGGTCACATAACAAGTTTTCAATCAATTCTTCTAGCTATATCATATAGATTAATATCTAGATTGATGTTTATTATATATAGGTATACTTAACTAATCTATAATGCAATCTTCAAATATAGACCTAAGTAGATCACAAGTTTTATCTAAAAACCTTATGTTGTACTGCTTTGCTATTATTCTTTCGGTTCGGTTTTCAGTTCGGCGGAGTCGATCCCCAGCAGATGGGGTGATCTTTCTTTTTGATTTTGAAAAGGAATGATCCAAAGATTCCATGTCCAGGAGTGGCTTTCGATTTCCTTCGAGAAACCAAAAAAAATCAGGAAAAAAATTTCCAAAAAATTTTTCAACAAATATTGTTTTGCAACTTTAGAGCAAAATAAACTGAAAAACCGTTGTCAACAGTTCGATTTCCTTCGGGTAACCAAAAAAAAATCTCGAAAAAATTTTCCACAAAATTTTTCAAAAAATATTTTCCATCATTTCGTTCGAAAAATATGTGCTTTTTCGGTTTTTCTAGATTTTCTTGAGAACGATAAATAGCAGCGAAATCATTTTCGGCACACAGAAACTACACGACAACACGAATAAGTCGATGTGTAGATTGTCCTCAAAGATTGAATAATTCGTCGAAACATTTCAAACTGAAATTTACCCGATTCTCGATTTGCTAAGTAGATGTCTCGGAAACGGTTACAGATAATTAAAAACGGATTGCAGCATAGTTTTTAGAAGGTCATTTTCCTATTAATTCACTAAGATTGTCCGCGGAATATTCACGACTTTCCGAGATCTCTACTCTAGCGCCGAAATTTCCTAAAAATTTCTTCAATTTTTGCAGGCGATAGTGAACGAAGAGAGCTAGCGAAATATAATTTGCATATCTGTAATCAGCAGCAAAAATGCTTTCAGAAACGTTTTTAAATTTTGCTGTGACTCAAAAAATGACGATTTTGACAAAATCCATTTTCTCGCATTTCGTCGTTTTCGCTGTCTAGACTCTCCATGTCGATGGTATTTCTTAAATGAAAGCTAGCTAAGGAATGTTAAATACGCTTTAGAACTAATTTTGGGACGCTGATTCGATTGGCGAAGACTAGAAGTCTCTGCGGTGAGCTGATCAAAAGTTGACAGCGTGAAATCAGTCGGAAATGCGAGATGGTGTACAGCGCAAAAAAATATAAAACTTGTTTATTTGTAACTTTAGAGCGAAATAAACTGGAAAACCGTTGTCAGTACTTCGATTTCCTTCGGGTAACCAGAAAAAAATCTCGAAAAAATTTTCCACAAAATTAAAAAAAAAATATTTTCCATCATTTCGTTCGAAAAATATGTGCTTTTTCGGTTTTTCTCGATTTTCTTGAGACCGGTAAATATCAGCGAATGAATTATATCATACAAAGAGAAATAGCTAAACCTAAGGGGAAATTGTACGCGGTATTTGTTGACCTCAAAGCTGCATATGACTCAGTAGTGAGAGAGACAATGTGGGAATATATGAGGGAGAAAGGTATATCGCAACAGATCAGGGAGAGCATTGAGCATCTATATGAGAGAACATGGTGTAGAGTGAAGATAGGTGAAAGGCTATCTGAAAGATTTGAGGTTAGGAAAGGGTTAAAACAAGGGTGCCCGTTAAGTCCACTACTATTTAATCTATATACTGCGGACCTCGAGAGAACGCTTGGGTCAAGTTTGGGTCAAGCGGGAGGGGTAGTAATAGGGACGAAAAAGATTTGGAGTCTAGCTTATGCGGACGACGTCGTTGTCTTAGCAAGTTCGAAAGTGGAAATGAAAGAGGTGTTGGTACGAATGGAAAAGTTTTTTAAAAAACGAATGTTAAAGGTAAATGTGCTGAAAACAAAGTGGATGCTGTTTCGGAAGAGAAAGGGATCAAGGAAAGAGAGTTTTGAATGGGAAGCGAGTGAGATAGAACAAGTTAGCAGTTTTAAATACCTAGGCTTTATGTTCCAACAAAATGGGTCGTGCGCTGCACATATCAAGTATATAGTAAAAAAAGCGTGGGTGGCTGCTAACAGGCTCTGGGATACATGGAGAGTATACTTGAGGGAAAATTTTAGGGCGAAAATGATTGTATGGAAGGCGTGCGTACGTAGTATTATGATGTATGGGGCAGAAATTTGGGGTGTAAAAGAGGAAAACGACATAGAGAGAGTGCAGTTACAGTTCATAAAGAGGGCCCTGCAGCTAGAAAAGTCCACCCCCTGGTACATCGTTCAACAAGAAGCAAATTCTAACAAGGTGGCAAACACCGCGGTTATGAGAGTGGCTAAATTTGAAAGGAAAGTGAATAGTGCGGGAGAAGAAAGAATAGTGAAAGACGTTTTGAAAGCGGTAAGAAAGGAGGGTAAAGGGAGTAATAAGGAAACAAAATGGGGATGTGTGCGCAAGCGTATGTATGAAAGAGGGGGATGGAACCAAGAAGAGATCGAGAGAATGATGAATGAGGGAATGTTAGTGGAAAGGCTTCTGGGAGATAGACTACAGGAGATAGAGCTGCAAGAGAGACAAAGACACATAGGTGAGAGTACCTATAATAGAGACTACAGCAAAATTCAAGTTTTTGGCAGATGTCCAGAGTATCTAGTTAATCCTAAAGCCCCACAGGTAGCGATTGCCCGGTTTAGGTGCGGTAGTGAGGAAAGGGGTAGAAGATATTGGATGGCTGCAACAGATAGGACTTGTCGAGTATGTGGAAAAGGGGAGGAGCTCTGGGAACATTGGGTGTTAAGCTGTAAGAAATGTGAATGGAGCGAAGAGGAAAAGTCAGTGGTGAAAAACTGGAAAAAGGTTATGGATGAGAGTGGCTCCGGTTTTGTGTACATGAAAAAAATATTGAAGTGCAAAGAACAGGGTTAAAGGCTTCCTTTTTTTTTTGTTTTTTTTTTTGATCTAAGAACTTTTGAACTGTTTATTTTTTGCTGTATTAATTTGGATATTTTTATTTTCCGTTTCATTCTGGTGTCTTTTTTTTTGTTTTTTTTTTGTTTTCTTTGTTTTTATTTTTTGTTCTATACTTGTCACAACACTAATGTACGAACGGTCGTGTATTTACATTTATGCCAATAAAGGATTATTATTATTATTTTTATATCAGCGAAATCATTTTCGACACACAGAAACTACACGACAAGATGAATAAGTCGATGTGTAAATTGTCCGCAAAGATTCAATAATTCGTCGAGATATTTCAAACTGAAATTTACCCGATTCTAGATTTGCTAAGTAGATGTCTCGGAAACGGTTACAGATAATCAAAAACGGATTTCAGCATAGTTTTAAGAAAGTCATTCTGCTACTGATACACAAAGATTTTCCGCAAGAAATTCACGATTTTCCGATATCTCTACTCGAGCGCCGAAATTTCCTAAAAATTTCTTCAATTTCTGCAGGCGATATTGAACGAAAAGAGCTAGCGAAATATACTTTGCATATCTGTAATCAGCAGCAAAAATGCTTTCTGAAACATTTTTAAATTTTGTAGTGACTCAAAAAATGACGATTTTGACAAAATCGATTTTCTCGCATTTCGTCGTTTTCGCTGTCTAGTCTCTCCATGTCGATGCTTTTTCTTAACTGAAAGCTACCTAGGAAATTTTATATACGCTTTCGGACTAATTTTGAGACGCTGAATCGATTGGTGAAGACTGGAAGTCTCTGTGGTGAGCCGTTCAAAAGTTATGACAGCGTGAAATCTATTTGATATGCGAGATGGTGTATAGCGAAAAAATATATAAAACTTGTTTATTTGTAACTTTAGAGCGAAATAAACTGTAAAACCGTTGTCAGCGCTTCGATTTCCTTCGGGTAACCAAAAAAATATCTCAAAAAAATTTTCCACAAAATTTTTCAAAAAATATTTTCCATCATTTCGTTCGGAAAATATGTTCTTTTTCAGTTTTTCTCGATTTTCTTGAGAACGGTAAATAGCAGCGAAATTATTTTCGGCACACAGAAACTACACGACAAGACGAACAATTCGATGTGTAAATTGTCCGCAAAGCCTCAATAGTTCATCGAGATATTGCAAACTGAAATTTACCAGATTCTCGATTTGCTAAGTAGATATAACAGAAACGGTTGCAGATAATCAAAAACGGATCGCAGCATAGTTTTTAGAAGGTCATTTTGCTATTGCTCCACTAAGATTGTCCGCAGGAAATTCACGACTTTCCGAGATCTCTACTCGAGCGCCGAAATTTCCCAAAAATTTCTTCAATTCTTGCAGGCGATAGTGAACGGAAAGAACTAGCGAAATATAATTTGAATATCTGTAATAAGCAGCAAAAATGCTTTCAGAAATGTTTTTAAATTTTGCTGTAACTCTAAAAATAACGATTTTGACAAAATCGATTTTCTCGCGTTTCGGCGTTTTCGCGGTATAGACTCTCCATGTCGATGGTATTTCTTAACTGAAAGCTACCTAGGGATTGGTATATACGCTATCGGACTAATTTTGGCACGCTGAATCGATTGGTGAAGACTAGAAGTCTCTGTGGTGAGTGGTTCAAAAGTTATGACAGCGTGATATCAGTCGGATATGCGAGATGGTGTATAGCGAAAAAATATATAAAACTTGTTTTTTTCTAACTTTAGAGCGAAATAAACTGGAAAATCGTTTTCAGCACTTAGATTTCTTTCGGGTAACGAAAAAAAAATCCCCGAAAAAATTTTCCACAAAATTTTTCAAAAAATATTTTCCATCATTTCGTTTGAAAAATAATAACACCACAGTAGATGGACACTTAGTATTATGTCGTCATGTTTTTAAGTGCTGGCCCTAAAGTTTCCTAACAAATTTAATGGATGAAGCATTATACCCTCGTTTAAAAACTATAATTCATTAAAGTTATGGATTATGATATAAAAAATAAATAAAACAACTTGGAATTATGTGGCTAGTAGTTGGCCACTTCGAAATAATGAAAAATCAGTAATTGGCCATGTTTGCACTAGTAATTGGTCACCGAGATCTAAGGTGATCTTTGCCAAAAAATCTCTTCCCGAGGTTTCATGAGGAAGGGTGTAAGAAATAATAGGGTTATAATAAGTCATGCAGTGCAAAAAGAGTGTTTCATTCAAATAAAAAAGACAATTCCGGCACGTTGTACAAATTTCTTGTTTTGCTTGATTTTCTTTGCTTGATTTCTTGTTTTTCTTGTTTTGCTTTTTTCGGCTCCTTTATGCCAGCCACAACTGCTTCCCACGGGTATTCCAATTCTTTAGGACGTTGCGACCATTTCTATAGTCTACCTGTTGCTTGTATGGTAGAAAGGCTTTTTTCCACGACCATTCCGGGACTGTATTTGGCGTCATACTTAACAATGACGAATTTCCCATTGATTTTTAATGGATGTGTCCAAGAATTATCACCAGTGGTTTCGACTTCCTCCTCTACGTTCATTACACTTTCTCCAGAACAAACATTTACCATTGAGACAGAGCTGGTTGAAGAGAAGCAGGGCCATTTTCTTAATTTTCTTCACCTTTGGAGTTTTCTTTTCTTCTACCTCGAGTTCGATCGCTTTTCTTTCCACTTTCTTTAGTTCCCTTTCCATGGTTTTTTTCCAACCTCATCTGCTCGTTCTTTAAAAAAAAATTGAGATATCCTTGGTACTGCTTTCCCGAAACAAATGCAATTTTTCCTTTTGACGGATTTTTGGTTTATCATTATCTGTGTTCTTGTAAAAGAAATGCTTTTTGAATGAACTTGGAACATTAACCGATTTATAACCGGTTTATCATTTGTTGAAGGCGAGGCAGAATTATCGACAGCGCCTAGTTCAGTTGGCAGCTTGGGCAGACTGTCGGCAGCAGGCGAGAATGATGATTCTGAAAGCTGCTCAGGCAAACTGTCGGCAATAATGCCTGCCTGCTCTTGGTTCGGTTACTGCTTCCACTTTCAGGACGTCTTCTAGCGGACACTGGTGAAATGAACAGCAAGACGGTAGACTATCATCTAAAGATGGCAGGAAGGCGTTTCAGAATTTAGTCATTTAAAAATTGCAACCCTTTCTTTAAATGTTGCACCCGTTTAAAGTAGTCATTTTTCTTGCTTTCTCCACCTGGATTAATAACTGCCTGAGAATTCCATGAGCAAAACTCACTTCTTTGAAATGATAAGTGGTATGTGATAAGTGATAAGTGAAATGATGCATGTACAACAATACATTTGTGTCAACAAATAATATAACGGGAAAGACTGTTTTCTTTTTAACTAGCCAAGCCAATGTATTTTATACATCACCTATGAATTCAAAGAAAGCTTTGCAGTTCATCCAACCCGATTCGGTCTTCCCGATGGCCCACTCTGAAGGAAATTTCTCTGCGATATCTACAGGGATCCGATTATAACTTAAAACCACCGTTATAGTAGCTAATGAGCTACTGGAGCCACACCTGTTATTGGTACCGTAAGGCATTCCTTTTCATCTAGATTGACTTGTTGGTAAACGCTTTTTTCACCTTTCTTGACAAGAACTTTAGGTGATTTCGTGTCGAAAAAATATATAAAACTTGTTTATTTGTAACTTTAGAGCGAAATAAACTGGAAAATCGTTTCGTAGTACTTCGATTTCCTTCGGGTAACCAGAAAAAAATCTCGAAAAAATTTTCCACAAAATTTTTCAAAAAATATTTTCCATCATTTCGTTCGAAAAATATGTGTTCTTGAGAACGGTAAATAACAGCCAAATCATTTTCCACACACAGAAACTACACGACAAGACGAACAAGTCGATGTGTAAGTTGTCCGCAAAGATTCAATAATTCGTCGAGATATTTCAAACTGAAATTTACCCGATGTTCGATTTGCTAATTAGATGTCTCGTAAACGGTTGCAGATAATCAAAAACGGATTGCGGCATCGTTTTGAGAAGGTAATTATCCTATTAATTCACTAAGATTGTCCGCGGGACATTCACGACTTTCCGAGATCTCTACTCGAGCGCCGAAATTTTCTAAAAATTTTTTCAATTCTTGCAAGCGATAGTGAACAGAAAGAACTAGCGAAATATAATTTGCATATATGTAATCAGCAGCAAAAATGCTTTCAGAAACGTTTTTAAATTTTGCTGTTACTCAAAAAATAACGATTTTGACAAAATCGATTCGAACAGTGTTTCCCAACCTTTTTTGTGCCATGCCCCACCTAAGCCTTTTTAAAATTCTTACGCCCCCCCCATGCAGCATATACATCATTTTTAATATTAAAAAATTGAATTGTTCACCTAAGAAACTTAAATGATGGCTTTTAGGAAAAATTCACTAGGAAATTTTTAATGAAACACAGTTAGTAAATTTTCAAAACAGATAATGAAAAACTGAAATTCAAATTCGAAATAATTTCAATAAAGACTTTTATATATAAATTTATTACTTTGATTTAGTGAGATCCTTGCGCGTCATGCTTGCTGCACAGAGATTTTATGTTAGGTTCCAATTTGGTTAGCTTCAGTATCAAATCTCCCCGTTGTGTAATATCCGGACGATTTCTTTTTTTTACCAGCAAATAGAAACGGTAAAAATAGTTTTCTTGCACATTTGGTTGAATTTGGGAATTTGATTTCTGTTTTCTCACAAAGCCATGACATCTTTTATATTAAATAAAGTTTTAACTGGCTCATCATTTTGCATTTCTGCAAGTTCTTCTTGATATTGCATATTTGATATATCAGACAAATCTACTAACATTGGCTGCATCATCCATGTTGGAAAATCAATTTGTTTTAAATCAGAAAATCTTTCTTTTAAATCATCCGAAATATAATAAATATAAAAATGATAAATCTGAAAAAATATAAATCTGAAAATACTATTTTCAGATGATCGACAATAACAAGTACCATTAACTTCACATTTTTGGAGCCAATGAAGCTTTTCAAAGTTTTTGATCTTAATATATTTTTGACATAACTTAATAAGGGTAATGAAACCAAATATCTTATGTGTGATGCTTTTGCATCGACAAGAGTTGTATTTTAAACAGTTCCATACATTTTTTCAAGCAGTTCCCTTTAGAGAGCCATCTTACTTCAGTGTGAAGTAAAAGTCTACTGTAAAATCTAATAAAAAAATATAAAATGTCTAATAAAAGTCTAATGTTCTGCGTTTTGTTCACAAATAGCTTGACGAGGCGCTCACATTAGGCATTAGCTTTAATAGCATTGATACACTTTATTACTGAATGTTAAAACAGGCGAGATGTTTTTAGCTACCAAGTTTTCCTTTGAATAACAGAATGCACAAGAAAAAGTTCTAGATTCTCATCTTTCATCAATTTTATGCAGCCATTTTTCCATCATTTTAGGATATATTTTTCATTGGTATATTATTGACATCTAAGTATCATTGACATCTATTATTGACATCTTGGAGGTAGTGGTGGTTTCTAACCTTTTACAGAACATTTCTTCAGCAAAACGTCCTTTATCAATATATTTTACGTAAGTTATGAATACTGCCTCACTGTCTCTCAAAGTTGATTCATCAATTTTCACTGAGAATTTTCTTATTTTCAGCTTTTCAACAAACTGTTTTTTTATATCTTTACTCATTTCGTCTATTTTCCTGCTATTTATAATCAGTATAATCTCGATAATCCGACAAATATGTGACCAGACAACCGCCGGATTATCAGAAAGAGTGGTGTCGTTCTCTTTTCAAAATTTTTCTTTAACCCTTTCGTCCGCGAACGTAAGTAATATTGCAGAAATGGAATAAACCTCCTGGTTTTCTTATTTGTTTACCTACATAAAAACGTGGCCTGCCAACATTGTCCAGTCATATGCGATCTTGTTTACATAATTTTTGGTCCAAAATTAGGTCCAATTTTGAAGAGTTCTGTTAAATATTTACTAGTCTTGTCCAGACTTGTCTGCTGTTGTACAGATTCGATCTAGTCTAATCTTAATCTATTATGGACGTATGTGTACCATTCAGGGCGAAAAGGTTAATGTTTGAAAGTACCTAATTCAAATCTAAATTAATATGAGCACTATGTTTCACCTTAAAATGCGCATCAATGCGACCTTGTTTCATTGATTCGTTGATCAAGCATTGCTGGCATAAAATACAAAAAGGGAACCGCTCATCGTGGCCACCGGGCATGAACCCAAATTTAATTTGGATATGAACCCAAAAGATGTTAACTTGACGACGTCAAAAAACCCAGTTTTGATATGGAGATATTTTGGCCTCGTCAAACGAATTTATAATATTAAGAAGGTTCGAGCGAATCCCATGTTAAATATTTTATTCAAGTTTAGGTTTTTAAACTTTTTATACATGAATTAATATCAATGCTTTATTTATGTCCTCTCAAAATTTGAAAGTGATCCTCCGTTTAGTTTATCCGGAAAAATAATACAAAAATGATGTTTTTTCGAATCTTATACACAGGTTCCTATGGCCGACAAGCTTCCGTCATTATTTATGTTTTTCGATATTAATTTCCCAACTTTAAGGAATAAAAACTATATACAATAGCCTTAGCTAATATTAAAACACGATATCATTAAAGCAATGTGATGTTCCCGATGTAATTATTTAAATATTTAAAGTTACATTTTTTAGTTTTGAATCTTGTTTATCGACATAATTCACATGGCAGATGGTTTGGCAACGTCGCGATAACAGCTGATTGCGAGAGAAAAGAAAAACATGGAAATATTTTGAACTTTTGAATATCTGTGGAACTATTTG
Source organism: Phosphuga atrata (assembly GCA_944588485.1). Taxonomy (NCBI): domain Eukaryota; kingdom Metazoa; phylum Arthropoda; class Insecta; order Coleoptera; family Silphidae; genus Phosphuga; species Phosphuga atrata. The sequence continues at coordinate 58,033,301 of OX155902.1, read as the reverse complement.
ATAGAATACACTCCAGTTTTTTACATAGATTATCTATAATTTTTTGTCTTTTGGTAATTCGAGGTTTTCGGACAACATCTTGGGTTAATCAAATTCTGATCCCTTTACAACCAGTCGACTCATAACACAGATGTTGCCAGATCTTGCCGTAAGAACAATTAAAAGGGACATTAACGAACACACTACTATAACTAACATCAATGAAAGTAAATGGATGGAACACCTTAAGCAGCTATACCGTTAACACGATATCAACGTACAGTCAGAGTCACCTGAAACCAATGACTCACACTTAGAAATTCCATCCATGGCTCTACAACCCGGGGTGGGTCTTGGCCGCCTCAACAATTCTCCTCCATCTTAATCTGTTTGACTTGATTTCTTGTACTATACTTGGGCTAGTATATAGTTCATATACCTCGTTGTTCGTGCGCATCCTATACCGCAACGTTTGTTGATCCCAGACTGCTCCAAAAATTTTCTTAAGAATTTACACTTAGATATTGACGAAGACCAAATAACACGAGCAGTGAATATATATATATATATATATATATATATATATATATATATATATATATATATATATATAACTTTATTTTATTAAATAAATAATAATTACCAATTTTACAATTCGTTATGTTATTATAAATAAAAATAATGCATTTTAACAACTATTAGGATAATTGAAAATATAGAAAAAATCAAGCACTATTTGACTCATTAGTTACGCTCGAACCTCCTTTGGCCCGGAGAAAAATAGTTAACCTCGTGTCAAGATCATTTTCGAATTGCCACACTTTAGATTCAAATTGCCCCCCTGTGGGGCGTGGGCCCCACGTTGGGAAAACTGGTCTAGATTCTCCTTGTCGATGGTATTTTTTAACTGAAAACTACATAGGGAAAATTATATACGTTTTCGGACTAATTTTGGGACGCTGAATCGATTGGTGAAGACTAGAAGTCTTTGTGGTGAGCCGTTAAAAAGTTATGACAGCGTGAAATCAGTCGAAAATGCGAGTTGGTGTACAGCGAAGAAATATATAAAACTTATTTATTTGTAACTTTACAGCGAAATAAACTGGAAAACCGTTGTCAGCACTTCGATTACCTTCGCGGAACAAACAAAAAATTTAGAAAAAAATTTCCACAAAATTTTTCAAAAAATATTTTCCATCATTTCGTTCGAAAAAATTGTGCTTTTTTGATTTTTCTCGATTTTCTTGAGAACGGTAAATAGCAGCGAAAACATTTTCGGCACACAGAAACTACACGACAAGACGAATAAGTCGATGTGTAAAGTGTCCGCAAAGATTCAATAATTCTTCAAGATATTTCAAACTGAAATTTACCCGTTTTCCGATTTGCCAAGTACATGTCTCGGAAACGGTTGCAGATAATCAAAAACGGATTACGGCATCGTTTTCAGAAGTCATTTTTTAATTAATACACTAAGATTGTCCAAGGAAAATTCAAGACTTTCCGAGATCTCTACTCGAGCGCCGAAATTTCCTAAAAATTTCTTCAATTCTTGCAGGCGATAGTGAACGGAAAGAGCTAAAGAAATATAATTTGCATATCTGTAATCAGCAGCAAAAATGCTTTCAGAAACGTTTTTAAATTTTGCTGTGACTCAAAAAATAACGATTTTGACAAAATCGATTTTGTCACAATTCGACGTTTTCGCTCTCTAGACTCACCATGTCGATAGTATTTCTTAACTGAAAGCTACCTACTAGGAAATATTATATACGTTTTCGGACTAACTTGGGGACGCTAAATCGATTGGTGAAGACTAGAAGTCTCTGTGGTGAGTCGTTCAGAAGTTATAGCAGCGTGAAATCAGTCGGCAATGCGAGATGGTGTACGGCAAAAAAATATATAAAACTTGTTTATTTGTAACTTTAGAGCGAAATAAACTGGAAGACCGTTGTCAGCACTTCGATTTCCTTCGCGGAACCAACAAAAAAATTTTCAAAAATTTTCCACAAAATTTTTCAAAAAATATTTTCCATCATTTCGTTCAAAAAAATATGTGCTTTTTCGGTTTTTCTCGATTTTCTTGAGAACAGTAAATAGCAGCGAATTAATTTTTGGCGCACGGAAACTACACGACAAGACGAACAAGTCGATGTGTAAATTGTCCGCAAAAATTCAATAATTCGTCGAGGTATTTCAAACTGAAAACCCGATTCTCGATTTGCTAAGTAGATATCTTAGAAACGGTTGCAGATAATCAAAAACGGATTGCGTCATCGTTTTGAGAACGTAATTTTCCTATTAATTCACTAAGACTGTCGGCGGGAAGTTCACGACTTTCCGAGATCTCTCACTATCTTTCACTATCTTTCACTATCTCCTAAAAATTTCTTCAATTCTTGCAGGCGATAGTGAACGGAAAGAGCTAACGAAATATATTTTGCATATCTGTAGTCAGCAGCAAAAATGCTTTCAGAAACGTTTTAAAATTTTTCTGTAACTAAATAAATAACGATTTTGACAAAATCGATTTTCTCGCATTTCGTTGTTTTCGCTGTCTAGACTCTCCATTTCTAGAAGTTTCTGTGGTAAGCCGTTCAAAAGTTATGACAGCTTGGAATCAGTCGAAAATGCGAGATGGTGTAGGGGAATTGTGCTTAAGTTGACATACTTTTTGTTTGGAGGCAAATATTTGATTATTCAAAGGCGATAAACAATAAATCTAAGGCTTCACATTGAAAACGTTTATTTACGAAGCACACAAAATTATCTTGACGTTAAAAAAAAATACAGAATTGAAATTAAATAACAAAAACCTCAATCGTGTCCATGTGGGTAAGTTGACACACTAAGATGAAACACGCAGTCTAAGATGACATACATAATTATCGGTGCACAATTTACATTTGAATAGCTTAGTTCTTGCTACAACGCCAGCACATATAGTGTGTCACCATCGCTTACATAACTGGAAACATACCCAATGCTCTCCTGGATTCAATATGCTACATAATTCTTTGTAATAAAGGCATCATCGGAGTCATCCCGAAGGATACCACGCTTCACTTTGCATTCGAGTTGTAATGCTCTGTCGATTTACCTTCTCTTTTTTTATTTTGGACTTGGGCTTTAACTTCGTCCATAAAAGGAGTGTCTGTCGGAACCTATGAGCTAATGATTTTCCTCTTTCTTGTATGCCCCGTAGACCAGAGCTTTCCAAACTTTTCATGTTGGTGACACACTTTTTAGACAAACAAAATTTCTCGACACATTAATACAGTACAGTAGCAAACCAGAGTTTAAAGGCGAAACTAACCCCCTTATAAAGGATACAATAGTAAAAAAATGTTATAACTTCTTATCATTTTAACACATTAAAGGCGGGTGCGGGTATTAGTACCCGTCTCGCCGTCTGCTGTCTATCAGCTGGCCGGGTATTAGTACCCGTTTAAAAGTACGTGCGTTAAAAGCGGGACAAGATATTATTACCTGCTTAAAAAGGGCATATGGCCATAAAGGAGTAATGAATTTAGTATTTATTTTCGAGATTATTGATTATTTAGCATATTTAATCCGGATATCGCCCTGCAATAAAATATTACCACTCATTCTTTGTGTTCCATAAACATTTGTTAAATTATTTCATTTTACAACTTACACAGTATTTAAGGTTTATTGTTTGTCATATTTTGGGTCTTAAACCAATTTGTTATTCTCACCCTCCCCTACATTTATCTGTATATAAACGGCCTATCTCGTCAAAATAAATCAGTTTGTAGTACCACTATTTCAATGCAACAATATTTCATTAAAAGTTTTAAAAAAGCACATACATATATATATATATATATATATATATATATATATATATATATATACAAATTGAATAATTTTATTTGCAATGGATTACGATAGTGATGTCTATGCAGATGATTTGTCGCAAATTTCAAGCGATGCAGAGATTCCCGAATTTGATAGCGAAAGTGACGAGGCAGAATTGATTCGACCAAGAAGAAACAAAGCCTTGCCAATACCTTCTAGCGACGAAGAAAGTGATGGTGAAGTATTGGACTGGTCGGAAAGTGATAATGTGCCAATTATCGAAGATTTCTTAGGACAATGTGGGATTTTCGTGATGCCATATAATTCAGAAAATATAATTGATGTGGTTCAGTTATTTATTGGAGACGATTTATTTGAATATATTGCGACAGAAACAAACCGCTACCATGCACAGAATGAACATTTATTTAGAGATCGTGCTAAGTCCGTAAAGTGGAAAGATGTATCTGTGATAGAACTAAAAAAAATGCTCGGATTGCTTCTACTAATGGGAAGAGTTAGTAAGGATACGAATACTGGTCGACAGATGAAACAATTGAAACTCCAATTTTTCCTCAAATAATGAGGGATCGATTTAGGCAAATATGGTATTCATGGCATTTTTCCAATAACGATAATGACAAAGATGATAGAGATTAAAAAAATCCGCCCCATTATTTCATACATATTACCCAAATTTCAAGTTTATAAACCTCAGAGAGAATTGTCATTAGATGAAAGCATCATGCCATGGAGAGGTCGTCTAGCATTCAAAGTCTACAATGCTTCAAAAATAACGAAATATGGTATTCTCATAAGAATGGTTTGTGAAGCGAAAACCGGCTACATATGTAATTTCCAAATATACTTTGGTGAAGGAAATCGACTGCAACACACAATTTTGAATCTTCTTCAGCCATATGTAAACTTATGGCATCACATATATATGGACAATTATTACAATAGTGTGGACACTTGTGAAATACTTCTACAATATAGATTTCGGAGTTGTGGCACTATTCGCATAAACAGAGGCCTTCCTCTCTGTTTAAAAAACGCGAAATTGAATAGGGGGGAATCTATGTTTCGTCGGCGACAAAACATTTTGTTACAATGTTGGCAATCAAAAAGGCATGTGCGTATGATTTCGACTATACATTCAGCTGATATTGTAGAAAGCCATAATATTGATTGGGCGACCAAAGAAAAAATCTGGAAACCAATATGCGTAGTGGATTACAATAAATTTATGAAAGGTGTAGATCGCGCCGATCAATATTTATCATATTATTCGATAGTACGTCGTACGAAGAAATGGACAAAGAGAGTTGTGATGTTTATTGTCAACTGTGCACTATTTAATGCTTTTAGAGTGTATACAACATTAAATCCTCATTGTAACAAAAAATAAAAAATATTTTTACATAATGTGGCAAAAGAGTGGATAAGCGAACCGACTACGAAAAATGTGAATGAAGAGCATCCTGTTTCTGGTACATCAGCTACACCCAGAAGGGATGACCCTCCAGGAATGTTGTCAAAGATACCAGAAAGCATAAATTAGTTAAACTAATTACAGGCGGCATAAAACTTAAACCACAGAGACAGTGCCGCGTTTGTGCCGCGCATAAGAAGAAAAGTTTGACATGTCATATGTGCCAATTTTGCGAAGTGCCTCTTCACAAGGGAGATTGTTTTTTTAAATTCCACACTTTAGAAAAATATTAGTGACTGGTTTTATTACATAAGTTTAAAAACGACAAAACATTTTATTTGTTTTTAAATTTTTGCCCTTCCGTCAACAGTCAACAACTTTACGTACATCTGCGCATCCACCATTACGAATCCATCCGGAGCATCCACCATCAGGATCAGCGATCCTGACTCAACCTCCTAAAATTTGTCTTAAAAATTTTGAAAATATAGCCAGTTTTACCTTCACAAACTTTGCTTTTCAAAAATTTGTATTGTAGCTTACAAAGAACCTAAATCATCCCCTATTTTACCCCCTTCAGGGATGATATTGCAAAAAAACGATAAAATACGTATTTTTTTTAATTTCTTACCAAAAGCCTAAATATTAATTTTCATCTCCCTAACTTGAAAAATGATCGGTTCCTCATACATCCCCTATTTCATCCCTTTCAGGTTTTTTTTTAGAAAAAAGTATCTCAGGGTGCAATCAAAAGTCCTTTCTCAGGGTGCAATCGTTCAAATATCCAACTTTTGATAAAAAAAGGCCTCGAAAATTACACCCGCTACGCAGCACAGTTTCATATCTTAGGATACCCGCTCAAAATGTGTTAATGAGATACATGAGCTTGATTGGATGAACACAGCTTTTTAATATTCGGTGGAATTATTAGACAAAGACACTCGCATTTCGTCATCAAGCATTTTTAAGCTTTCACGTTGCAATTGTCTTTATGTTTGTCATTGTTGAAAAGGATACTTCACAAATGTATGTAGTGGAAAACTATAGAAGAATTTTTAACGCTTTTTTACCTATGTTCGGATGCATTTTAGAAACGTAAATCCAAAAGTTATCTAATTTAACCTCTTTATAGATCATTAACATATTTCGATCATTTTTTATTTCAGCTAATTCTTCTTCTTCAATAAGCGAGAAGTTAATCGTTGAAATAAATGGATTTCTGATCCAATCATAGTCTTGGATTTTAATATTTGGGAAGTAATGTCGAAATTTCTCAACGAGTAATGTTAAATGGTCAACAATTAACGCACTAATATCATATTTTAGCTCACATTCATCAGTTTTGGAAAACATTTCAAAATTTACTTCTTTCACTTTCCTTTTCCAAATTGCAATCTTGTCTCTCATAGCACAAATTATATCTACCGCTGTTAAGAGATTTTCTCCTTTTCCTTGTATACTGGTGTTTACTTTATTCAAATGTTCAAATATGTCAGCAAGATATGCTAATTTTGTGCACCACAGTTTGTTTTGAATTAGATCGCAGAATTCATTTTGCTGATTTTCTTCAAAGAGTCTAAGCATCATTTCTCTCAATTCGTATACACGACAAAGCACTCGACCTCTTGAAAGCCACTTCAAAAAAAGCCACGCACTTCTGTGTGTAGTAAAAGTTTTTTAAACTTTGTTCACAATTTTGCCATTCACCATTTGTTCACAAATGTGAGCAAATAATCTTGATTTAACAGGTCTACTTTTTATGTAACTCACCATTTCAACCATTTTGTCCATAATCTTTTTCAATTCGCAATCAATGGTTTGCGCCACTACTTCTTCGAGATGTAAAATGCAATGAGTTAATATAATATTTTCATTCTCTTTCTTTGCCAACGCTATAAAACCTTTTGTTGAACCAATCATTGAAGGAGCGCCATCTGTACAAATTCCTTCACAATTTAATCAATTTAAATTATTTTCGTTCATGAAGTAATCTAATGTTTTAAATATATCTTCGCCCCTAGTTCTCAATGGAAGTTCTAAGCAACACAAGAATTGTTCAATAATTCTGCCAGTATGAATGAAACGTATAAAAACTAGTAATTGTGCCAACCCACTGACATCTGTAGATTCATCTAACTGTAATGCAAAGACCATATTACTATCTTGAAACATGTCCTTAATTTGCAGTTTAATATCATGGACATGTCTTGAATACGTCTTCCAATCGTGTTATCTGCCAAAGGGATTTTATTGACTTCTATCTCAAATTCTGGTCCAAACATTGTTAGAACAATAGCACAGCAAGATTCCTTTATAGTAGTTTCAGCTATACTGTGTGGCTCCTTATTTTTGGCAATTATTTGAGCAATCAACTAACTTGCCTCTTGAGCTTTATCTGATGTCTTCATTCTCTTGGTGAATGATACAGACTGCTTCTTTATAGATTTTGAAAGTTCAATAAAGTATTCTACTGGCTTTTGTGATAAATGACTGTGTTTTGAGGTAAAATGGCGCTTTAATTTGTTTGGTACCATACTTTCATTTGCAAGTATCACCCCACAAATTAAACACTGGGGACAAGGATTTTTTTCATTACCAGAAAATGTGAATCCTAGTTTCATATAATCATTATTATATAAACGAGACGTAGAATTTTTTCCTTTACAATTTGATACGTATTAATGCAGACCCTTCAACAACTGATTCTTCCATAAGCGATATCATAGGTTCATCACAAACGTCAACTTCAACTTTTCTTTTTTTAATTAGAAACTTATCCATTTTACGAGTAATTCAACACCAATTTAAGAACTAAGACTGAACTATAACTAAATTTACAAATAAAAAACAAAGCTTATATATCCTAATGCGCATGGTTAAAGGTGGGGATATCTCAGCTGAAAATAACAAAGGGACGATAATATTTAATTATTTGTGGTTTTCTTTAAACCAATTTTAAAAAAGATTATTTGTTAGATGGGAATACCTATGTTATTAACACGTTCAAAACCTAACCTAATCTCATAGGTATTCCCATCTAACAAATAAGCTTTTTTTAATTTAATGTTATAGTCGCGATTATTCCCGCGACACACCTTCACACTGCAGGCGACACACTAAAGTGTCGCGGCACACAATTTGGAAAGCACTGCCGTAGACACTGATTTCGGAAATGGTGAAACCTCATTTAGTATCTCTTGGGTTGTGGACGATCCAGCAATGACTTCGCAATCACACTGAACTGGAGCTACTGTAACAGGGTCCGTGGTGGTCTTTGAGAATGAAGATCCACTATTGACTTGGCTAGCATTTTGAACTGGATCGACTGTTGTAATATCCAAAGCCATTATCAAGATTGGAATGAAATGGATCTGCTGATGCAAGATTATCTTGAAAAAGTTGTGTGAAACCAGTTGCTGGTCCAGGATATTCTTCAACATTTTCTCCTCGCACTCATCATCATCCGTCTCAATAATATTCTCGCTGACTTCATTCGGCAAAAATAAGTGATCCGGAAAAACATCTGCGTTTAACTGATAAATACCAGTTCTTTAAAAGACTCGTTTTTTTTCGTATTTAAAAGCCTCATATTTCCGACCGAGCAATCACTTCCGTACGCTCTTCCAAAAATACCGGCGACTTGGTGAAGTCCTACAGTTTTACCAGGGTGCGTTTTTAGCCAGGTGCTCATTTCTCGGTTATAATATGCATCTAGTGATCCAAAAAATGAGAGTCAAGTCAAGTGGCTGAAATAGGTGCAATGCTGTGGCAGGCACAGTAATAGGACTCCGTTGGTCTTAGCGAATTCCAGTGCCTCTTATTTTTGTGGCTACTGTGGTCATCGAGGAGCAAAATAACTTTGCTTTCAGGGTTACAGCCAGTGGAACTGATGAAGTGTTTCACCCATTTGACAGGTACGTTACCAACCATCTAACCACTTTCATAACATAGCTGCAAGGTTCCTGGAGGTGCTCCATTAAACTATTCAGGTTTTTTCTTGCGATAATCTTTACAGGTGGATTGAAGTATTGGCCCAGACAGCGATAGATACATGCTGGCCTTGTATGGCACTTGCTCCGACTTGATTTTTCCTCTTCTGTGCAAATATATTCTTCTGCCTTTTTTGCGAATTCATATGCTAATTTTCTGACATCAGTGGTGTTAAACCCAAGGAATCTCTGTTCAAAATTGAGTATATGCTCCACTAACTGCGAAACGTCAAGGATTTAAAAGAACATTCATGAAGGGACGACGAAGTGTGGTAAGGGGCACGTTGAATGTTTTCGAGGCCTTTGCTGACTTTCAGGATGCCCGGCAATTATCAAAGAAAGTCTGCTCGCCATTCGTGCTCGAATGAAGATATCGCGAAAGCCATTGAAAGTAAAAAAGAAAACAAAATGGGGTGGCTCATTTTGTTTTCTTTTTTACTTTCAATGGCTTTCGCGATATCTTCATTCGAGCACGAATGGCGAGCAGACTTTCTTTGATAATTGCCGGGCATCCTGAAAGTCAGTAAAACAGGATTTTAAAGTATTCTTACACGTCTAGAACTTCAAGGTAAGTTGACATACTATGTCAACTTAAGCCGACGGTTGCTATGTCATTTTACCATACGAGGTAAACAGTGTTTGCCGCATTTTGTGACTTAAAGCCCTGCGATTACTTAAATTATTCATCGATATTCATAGCCCAAATTAATCGCAGTTAATAACAGAGTAATCAATTCAACGAAAAACGTACCTGATACAAATTTATGGGCAGAAACGGTTTCAACACAAAAATATTTTTGGCTGACGAAATTAAAACTTTGCACACCACATCCAAATAACGCCGCTTGGCGGTCATTAAAGTTTTGAGTGGTGGCGCAGTATGTGAGCCGACATGTAAACTCTATCTACGCACTTGTGGCGCGTATAGTTTAACAGATGTAAGTACTGTGTCATCTTACCTGAGTATGTCATCTTAAGCACAATTCCCCTACAGGGAAAAAATATATAAAACTTGTTTATTTGTAACTTTAGAGCGAAATAAACTGGAAAACCGTTGTCAGCACTTCGATTTCCTTCGGGTAACCAAAGAAAAATCTCGAAAAAAAATTCCACAAAATTTTTCAAAAAATATTTTCCATCATTTCGTTTGAAAAATATGTGCTTTTTCGGGTTTTGTCGATTTTCTTGAGAACGGTAAATAGCAGCGAAATAATTTTCGGCACACAGAAACTACACGACAAGACGAATAATTCGATGTGTAAATTGTCCGCAAAGCCTCAATAGTTCGTCGAGATATTTCAAACTGAAATTTACTAGATTCTCGATTTGCTAAGTAGATATATCGGAAACGGTTGTAGATAATCAAAAACGGATCGCAGCATAGTTTTTAGAAGGTCATTTTGCTATTGCTCCACTAAGATTGTCCGCAGGAAATTCACGACTTTCCGAGATCTCTACTCGAGCGCCGAAATTTCCCAAAAATTTCTTCAATTTTTGCAGGCGATAGTGAACGGAAAGAACAAGCGAAATATTATTTGCATATCTGTAATCAGAAGCAAAAATGCTTTCAGAAATGTTTTTAAATTTTGCTGTAACTCTAAAAGTAACGATTTTGACAAAATCGATTTTCTCGCATTTCGTCGTTTTCGCTGTCTAGACTCTCCATGTCGATTGTATTTCTTAACTGAAAGCTACCTAGGGAATTTTATATACGCTTTCGGACTAAATTTGGGACGCTGAATCGATTGGTGAAGACTAGAAGTCTCTGTGGAGAGCCGTTCAAAAGTTATGACAGCGTGAAATCAGTCGGAAATGCGAGATGGTGTACAGCGAAAAAATATATAAAAATTGTTTATTTCTAACTTTAGAGCTAAATAAACTGGAAAACCTTTGTCAGTACTTCAATTTCCTTCGCGAAACAAAAAAAAAACTCGAAAAAAATTTCCACAAACTTTTTCAAAAAATATTTTTCATCATTTCGTTCGCAAAATATGTGCTAAGTAGGTATATCGAAAACGGTTGCAGATAATCAAAAACGGATTGCAGCATAGTTTTTAGAAGGTCATTTTGCTGTTATTACACTAAGATTTTCCGCTGGAATTTCACGACTTTCCGAGATCTCTACTCGAGCGCCGAAATTTCCTAAACATTTCTTCAATTCTTGCAGGCGATAGTGAACGGAAAAAGATAGCGAAATGTAATTTGCATATCTGTAATCAGCATCAAAAATTCTTTCAGAAACGTTGTTAAATTTTGCTGTTTCTCAAAAAATAACGATTTTGACAAAATCGGTTTTCTCGCATTTCGTCGTTTCCGCGGTCTAGACTCTCCATGTCGATGGTATTTCTTAACAGAAAGCTACCTAGGGAATATTATATACGTTTTCGGACTAATTTGGGGACGCTGAATCGATTGATGAAGACTAGAAGTCTCTGTGGTGAGCCGTTCAAAAGTTATGACAGCGTGAAATCAGTGGGAAATGCGAGATGGTGTACAGCGAAAAAATATATAAAACTTGTTTATTTGTATGTTTAGAGCGAAATAAACTGAAAAATCGTTTTCAGCACTTCGATTTCCTTCGCGTAACCAGAAAAAATCTCTAAAAAAATGTCCACAAAATTTTTCAAAAAATATTTTCTATCATTTCGTTCGAAAAATATGTGCGTTTCGGTTTATCTCGATTTTCTTGAGAATTGTAAATAGCAGCGAAATCATTTTCGACACACAGAAACTACACGATAAGACGAACAAGTCTATGTATAAATTGCCCCCAAAGATTCAATAATTCGTCGAGATATTTCAAACTGAAATTTACCCGATTCTCGATTTTCTAAGTAGATGTCTCGGAAACGGTTGCATATAATCAAAAACGGATTGCGGCATCGTTTTGAGAAGGTCATTTTCCTTTTGATTCACTAAGATTGTCTGGGGGAAATTCACGACTTTCCGAGATTTCTACTCGAGCGCCGAAATTTCCCAAAAAGTTCTTCAATTCTTGCAGGTGATAGTGAACGGAAAAGCTAGCGACATATAATTTGCATGTATGTAATCAGTAGCAAAAATGTTTTCAGAAACGTTTTTAAATTTTGCTGTAACTCAGAAAATAACGATTTTGGCAAAATCGATTTTCTCGCAATTCGTCGTTTTCTCTGTTTAGACTTTCTATGTCGATGGTATTTCTTAACTGAAAGCTACCTAGGGAATATTATATTCGTTTTCGGACTAATTTTAGCACGCTGAATCGATTGGTGAAGACTAGAAGTCTCGGTGTTGAGCCGTTCAAAAGTTAAGACAGCGTGAAATCAGTCGGAAATGTGAGATGGTGTACAGCGAAAAAATATATAAAACTTGTTTATTTGTAACTTTAGAACGAAATAAACTGGAAAACCGTTGTCAGCACTTCGATTTCTTTCGCGGAACCAAAGAACAATCTCAAAAAAAAAATTCACAAAATTAAAAAAAAAATATTTTCCATCATTTCGTTCGAAAAATATTTGCTTTTTCGATTTTTCTCGATTTTCTTGAGAACGGTAAATAGCAGCGAATTCATTTTTGGAACACATAAACTACACGACAAGACGAATAAGTCGATGTGTTGTCCGCAAAGATTCAATAATTCGTGGAGATATTTCAATCTGAAATTTACCCAATTCTCGATTTGCTAAGTAGATGTCTTGGAAACGGTTGTTCCTTGTCTAGAATTGTTAGTAACATGACCAACTGCTGCCTGACGGGCAAGACTAGAAAGACAAGACTAGGCGTACAAAACTAGACAGAAAATGATGCCCTAAAGTGGATGAATATGTAAATATGAATATTAATTAGATCCCATTTACGACTTGCAGTTTTTGAGCAAAATTTTCCAATTTTCCACCCAACTTGGCAAAAAGATCGAGTTCTAATCTCAGATGAATGATTGAAGTACCGAAGCAGAATGGACAAGATTTAATTGTGTTTTTATTGCCTGTCTGTTTTATATACAACAAACTTAAACACGAAATGACAAATCTTATTTGCAACTTTCTCTATTCGAGATTTACGTTTTTTTTTCTGTTAGCATTTCGGAATGTTTGTTTACTTGCACAAATGAACTCACGAAAATCGAATCAGATAAGTTTTAGAAATACCTGAATTCCTGAATAATTATAACTGATAAGCGTTCGAGATAAAAAAAGCCTCATCAAAATGTTATTTAGTCTGCAAAATAAAAAAATTTCGCCTTGAAATATTCATGTTTTTCCATCGAATTTGCTTGCGATATCAGATTGAACACAAACGGAAGTCGATTTGTTTTCCCGTTTCAAACATCCCAGCGCTCTCGCCGACTCCGCACCAACAAAAAATTATACAAATCCTCCAAAAAAAGAAGCAACAAAACTCCAATAACAACAGCTACAGGGGTGCATTTCCAAGAAGCCGATGCGACTCGCAGAGGTAGGTGGTGGCGGTGCTGCTTGTAATTTATTGTAATAATAAAGAGAGCAGGTGTGCGTGCAGGTAGAATTTTGATCTATTATAGTCGGAAATTTATTTAACTTGCAACCCTTAACGTTAAAATTCACCAGGCTTTCAAAGAACACGTATTCAGACAAGATTACTTTAAACTGTTTCAAATATTTGGATTTGTGAGTTACAAGTAAGAAATTAAATACTCTAAGTAGCTCTAATATGTAATACTGTAAGTCTCTAAGTCTTTTCTTCAACAGAAAGAAGAAAAGACGAAATACTTTGGGAGTCTTGAAACGAAAGAAGAAAAAGAATTATTTTATGTTTCAATTCAGGAGAGGTTAATCTAGTAAATTGTTATAATCAGTATTAAGGTAGACTTCCGAGCAAAGCGGCTCTGGCGTCACTAACGCAGCGTCAAAGCCGCAGCGACATAGCGATAGTATTATGCACTATGAAAATGTATGTGGCGCCATTCGAGCGCAGCGACATTGACGCGGTCAACGTCAGTGTCGCTGCGCTTGAATAGCGCCTCATCCATTTTCATAGTGCATAATACTATCGCTATGTCGCTGCGGCTTTGACGCTGCGTTAGTGACGCCAGAGACACTTTACTCGGAAGTCTACTTTTAATATCGAAACATGAAAATGATTGTGTATAAATGAAAGAATTATGTAAGTATTCCATGTTTCAATGCGCGTGGTTAATCTAATAAATTATTTGAATAAAAATTAGAATCGTAACATGTGTTTAATATCAAGATTGGAATACGATTTATAACTCATTTAGTATTTGAGTCAAGGAAACAAGTGCGGCGCGCGAGAGAGGGATTAGTATAATTAATGGAGAAATGTTAATTTACACGAGAAGACGATCCGGTGCGAGCCGGAGCTACTTTGTAGGCTAGATACAATCTCATTTTATATTAATACATACATTGAGGGCTCGTGTTAAAAATAAATTAGATTCAAAGATCTCTAACGTGGTATTAATAGTCCTTACATAGTACTCTAAGTTGAATTAAAACTAATCGAATTTTAAGAATGTCGATATTGGCTAAATATATATACAGGGTTATACAGCCCTCTCAGGGTTGAACCGCTCTTAACCTCTACGAGCTCTTGAACCTCATTTCATGTGGTGAGTTACTCCACGTTCCTCTGTCCTGTGCTTACTCTGTCCAGTCGCTTGTCTTTGCCTCCTCTGTTAGTTTCCTCCACGTAGCTCGGTCTAAAATCTTGATCCTCCATGCCTCTATCTTTAGGTTCTTAATGTCCTCTAGTACCTGATCCTCCCAACTGCTTTTCGGTCTTCCTCTACCTCTGCTAATCACTGGTCTCCATATTGTAATCATCTTGACCACTCTGTTTTCCATTTTTCCAGAGTTTTCCATTTTCCATTCGATATATGTGGCCATACCAGAGGAGTCTTTGTACTTTTATCACCTTAACGATATCTTCTCCTTTTAGGATGGTTTGTATTTCGGAGTTCATTAGTCTTCTGTGTTCCCCATCAGAGATTCTCTTTAATCCATATATTCTTCTAATAATATTTCTTTCGAAGATTCTTAGCTTTTCCTGCTCTACGTTTGTTAGGTTAGGTTAGGTTAGGTTAGGTTTTCCTGCTCTACGTTTGTTAGGTTCATCGTCTCTGCCCCATAGGTCACTATCGGTCTAATTGCTGTTTTGTATAGCTTCATATTGGCTAAATACTAGGCTAAAATCATTTTGTTGAGGGGAGGTTTTGTTGCTGTAAAGACTAGGCAGACTACGGACTACACGGTCTAGACGTACTAGATGGTCCAGACGTACTTGACGCACTAGACGGACTAGACGCACTAGGCGCACTAGACGGACTTGACGAATAAGACGGGACTATACGCACTAGACGCACTAGACGCACTAGACGTACTAGACGGACTATATACACTTGACGCACTAGTTGGACTAGACGCACTAGACGGACTAGACGCACTAGACGGACTATACACACTAGACACACTAGACGGACTAGACGCACTGGATGGACTAGACGCACTAGACGAACTATACGCACTAGCGCTCTAGACGGACTAGACGCACTAGGCGCACTAGACGGACTTGACGAATAAGACGGACTATACGCACTAGCAGCACTAGACGGACTAGACGGACTATACACACTAGACGCACTAGTTGGACTAGACGCACTAGACGGACTATACACACTAGACGCACTAGACGGACTAGGCGCACTGGACGCACTAGACGGACTATGCGCTCTAGGCGCACTAGCGCACTAGACGGACTAGACGCATAGGATCGACTATACGCACTAGACGGACTAGACGCACTAGACGGACTATACACACTAGACGCACTAGACGGACTAGACGGACTAGACGCACTAGACAGACTAGACGCACTATACGCACTAGACGCACTAGCGCACTAGACGCATAAGACGAACTATAAGAACTAGGCGCACTAGTCGTACTAGACGGACTATACACACTAGACGCACTAGACGGACTAGACGCACTAGACGGACTAGACGCGCTAGACGGACTATACACACTAGACGCACTAGACGGACTAGACGCACTAGACGGACTAGACGCGCTAGACGGACTATACACACTAGACGCACTAGACGGACTATACGCATTAGACGGACTAGACGAACTATACGCACTAGCGCTCTAGACGGACTATACGCACTAGCGCTCTAGACGGACTAGACGCATAAGACAGACTATACGCACTAGGCGCACTAGACGAACTAGACGCACTAGACGGACTATACACACTAGACGCACTAGACGGACTAGGCGCACTAGACGCACTAGACGGACTATGCGCACTAGACGCACTAGCGCACTAGACGGACTAGACGCATAGAACGGACTATACGCACTAGTCGTACTACACGCACTAGACTGACTATACACACTGGACGCACTAGGCGGACTAGACGCACTAAACGGACTAGACGCACTAGACGCACTAGCGCACTAGACGCACTAGCGCACTAGACGCATAAGACGAACTATACGAACTAGGCGCACTAGACGTACTAGACGGACTATACACACTAGACACACTAGACGGACTAGACGCACTAGGCGAACTAGACGCACTAGACGGACTATACACACTTAACGCACTAGACGGACTAGACGCACTAGACGGACTATACACACTAGACGCACTAGACGGACTAGACGCATTAGACGGACTATACGCACTAGACACACTAGACGGGCTAGACACACTAGACGGACTATACGCACTAGACGCACTCGACGCACTAAACGGATTAGATGGACAAGACCAGACAGACCAGACAGAACAGACAGACCAGACAGACCAGACAGACCAGACAGACCAGACAGACCAGACAGACCAGACAGACCAGACAGACCAGACAGACCGGACAGACCAGACAGACCAGACAGACCAGACAGACCAGACAGACCAGACAGACCAGACAGACCAGACAGACCAGACAGACCAGACAGACCAGACAGAACAGACAGACCAGACAGACCAGACAGACCAGACAGACCAGACAGACCAGACAGACCAGACAGACCGGACAGACCAGACAGACCAGACAGACCAGACAGACCAGACAGACCAGACAGACCAGACAGAACAGACAGACCAGACAGACCAGACAGACCAGACAGACCAGACAGACCAGACAGACCAGACAGACCAGACAGACCAGACAGACCAGACAGACCAGACAGACCAGACAGACCAGACAGACCAGACAGAAGAGATAGACCAGACAGACCAGACAGACCAGACAGACCAGACAGACCAGACAGACCAGACAGACCAGACAGACCAGACAGACCAGACAGACCAGACAGACCAGACAGACCAGACAGACCAGACAGACCAGACAGACCAGACAGACCAGACAGACCAGACAGACCAGACAGACCAGACAGACCAGACAGACCAGACAGACCAGACAGACCAGACAGACCAGACAGACCAGACAGACCAGACAGACCAGACAGACCAGACAGACCAGACAGACCAGACAGACCAGACAGACCAGACAGACCAGACAGACCAGACAGACCAGACAGACCAGACAGACCAGACAGACCAGACAGACCAGACAGACCAGACAGACCAGACAGACCAGACAGACCAGACAGACCAGACAGACCAGACAGACCAGACAGACCAGACAGACCAGACAGACCAGACAGACCAGACAGACCAGACAGACCAGACAGACCAGACAGACCAGACAGACCAGACAGACCAGACAGACCAGACAGACCAGACAGACCAGACAGACCAGACAGACCAGACAGACCAGACAGACCAGACAGACCAGACAGACCAGACAGACCAGACAGACCAGACAGACCAGACAGACCAGACAGACCAGACAGACCAGACAGACCAGACAGACCAGACAGACCAGACAGACCAGACAGACCAGACAGACCAGACAGACCAGACAGACCAGACAGACCAGACAGACCAGACAGACCAGACAGACCAGACAGACCAGACAGACCAGACAGACCAGACAGACCAGACAGACCAGACAGACCAGACAGACCAGACAGACCAGACAGACCAGACAGACCAGACAGACCAGACAGACCAGACAGACCAGACAGACCAGACAGACCAGACAGACCAGACAGACCAGACAGACCAGACAGACCAGACAGACCAGACAGAGCAGACAGACCAGACAGACCAGACAGACCAGACAGACCAGACAGACCAGACAGACCAGACAGACCAGACAGACCAGACAGACCAGACAGACCAGACAGACCAGACAGACCAGACAGACCAGACAGACCAGACAGACCAGACAGACCAGACAGACCAGACAGACCAGACAGACCAGACAGA